>ML812747.1:21724-35586 GCA_009831015.1 Picea engelmannii
CAATATTTCCTCAACGCCCAACTTGCAAACTCAACCACTTTCAAATTGCACACATTCCAAATTAAAACATGAAGACCGACACACAGATTCTAGACTTCAATAGACACCCAATCCTCTCTAACATTCTTTAGTGATACTAAACCAGAAAGGATATCAATGAACATAATACCAATACAGAGGCAAACCCAAAGACCAGAGAAGAAGCATATGAATGACAAAGGCTAGGATTTCTCTAATGCCCTGTCTCTAGACTCGACAACAATCATAATATAAACATTTCAAATCAGAACACAAAGGTCGTCAAGCCACCCAAGACTAAGAGAATTACTCACCAGATGGTCAGGTGCACCTACACACTAATTGATTTTGTGCCCATATAGAAGCCTCAACCAAGCCATTATCCCATAGGCCTTGTACCAAGCACCAACCAAGCATTCAATAACCACAAGCATGGATACCATTCACTTGTTGCAAGGATTATAACTTGTCTTCAATTGACCCATCCTAATTCCACTATGATGTGTTGTAAAAGTTTGGCTCATGCGCTAATAAATGAGAATGATTCACCAATTTAACAATAAAACTTGGGAGATAGATATAATCTCATATTTAGATTTTTGAGCAAGGTACCAAGACTTTTAAGTCAACTCTGTGGCTTGTTTAGCCCATTGATGGACTTCTTCATTTAGGTCTCTTTTGATGTGGTAATATGAGACTTTGGAGAAGGATTCGACTTTCTCCTTAATTCTAAGAGTGATGTCTTTTAGTTTATTTCCTTTTATTGTGAATTTGCCAACCATTATCCTAATAACAATCATTAAGTCTCCAAAAACATAAAGAACTCTAACATTTGCTTATTTAACAAGGATAAAACCACACCAAAAAGCTTGCTTATTTGACAAGAATAAAACCACACCAAAAAGCATATGCCTTTGAGAGTATATTTAATACTCGACCAAAACCCAATAGTGTAGTTCCTCTTGGATCATGGAAACTCCTCACCACTTAATAATAATTAAACTTTAACCATGAAAATATATTTCATTACAAAATACATATATAACAATTTTCTATTTCATTATTGTTATAATTTTTATTTTCCATTACTCTTTTTTTTATATTTTGTGATTTTGTTAATATAAATACAATCAATCAATCTGTAACATGATTAGCATAAAATATTTTCATAAAATAGAGTTTAATTATTTTGTGATAAAAAATTATTTTTTAAAAATCCGTAATGTCTCCCCTTAAATTAATGAACTTAAAAACTATAATTTTTTGGTCCCTATGTCTGATTTGGTCCTTCGTATAACCACTATTAAAGTGAATCGATGCTAGTGTACTTCAAGCTTCAAAGCATCATTGACCCCTTTTTTAATAGTCATAGCCAGTAACATCCACAACCCAATGACAATATGAGATTCTGGAATTGTGCATATCCAAGGTTCGAATACCGCTGGGCGCATCAATGCTTTATTTTTTAGGGGTCAGAAATAATAACAGCCGCACCAATGAAACAAGAGATCTGCACATGATTTGATGACAGATTTCCGGATCACAGCACTACTGTAGAGCAGAGCAGCTGTTTGCACCACTTCGTTTTTTTGTTCTTGTTTTGAAAAACTGCGCAGAAAATCTTAGAACGTGTCACTTCCACCAAGATTTCCATGTAGAAATGACATAATTATAATCGATTCCCACCGGCCTCCTCTAAACGACAATCCAACCAATTACGTGCCACAAATTGATGAAGTTAAAAAATGTTGAGGTCAGTGGATGTAGGTGGCATTTGGACGGCCGCAAGTGGGAGCAGGTAAGAGTTAGACTATGCGTGCATGACTTTTGGGAGCCAATTCTGACTTTTATGTTACAGCCATGCACGAGTTGCCTCTTCAAAGTGGGAACACAGGTAAGAATTTTTTTTCCAATATTACACATCCAATGGAAATCCATAAAAAATGAGAAAATAATGCAGGGATTTGTATAGTACTGTATGTATGATGCCTGTAATTTCAACTCACTGGAAAGTACATTAACAAAACCTCTCAAGTTGCAATTCTAAATGAAAGGATGAAACTATTTTTCGTCGAAATTTGATTGTGATGTTATACTAAGAATCCATCTATTATGGATTAGGTCACATCCATCGATATCCCTGGGAGGATTCATATTCCCGCGCAACGTGCAGCATCTATTGACGGAGATGCTAGTATCACGCGAAAAAAAATGCAACGGATAATGGTCATTAAAGTATATTTCTAAAAGAATCAGAAGGTCACTGATGGCGTAACATGTATTTCTTTAAAAATTCGAAGGCCATTATAGTAATTGGTTCAACCAGGGATTTGTGCTCGTTTTCCATGTCGTGATAATTGCATGGACAGACGTGAGGTCATATCTGCATAAATATGTCATATTTTAGTTGAACATATTTGAATACAAATCGGCACTCAGCTTTTATTTGTGTGCTCATATTCAGTGGGGTGTCTCACGCTAAACACGTTATCTTCAAAATCCAAAATGGCAAAGATAATCCAAAATTGCAAAGATCATTCTGATAGACCAATATTTTTCCTTTTTTTAAAAAATTGGTGAAGTCGAAATCTTTGTTGGGTAGCTTAAAGTCATGATGATCATAAGTCACATATGCTTATGATTTTACTTGCAGAAATCCAAATGATATAAAGAATTTTTGGAATCATTTTCCTCAAAAAGGAAGCAGATGTTTGATTTCTTTATGGTTTAATTTCAAATTTTGGTTAAATGGAGTGGATGAGTTCGTAATGTTTTATCATATTCTATGTTCTTCAGAGCATATGCAAGCCAGCCATGAAGATAATGAGAAAATATGCAAGCCAGCCATGAAGATAATGAGAAAATAAAGTGACAAGCAAGATATATTCTATGTTCTTCAGAGCATATGCAAGCCAGCCATGAAGATAATGAGAAAATATAGATAATGAGAAAATATGCAAGCCAGCCATGAAGATAATGAGAAAATAAAGTGACAAGTAAGATATATTGGGAGTAGGGAAGAAAGCAAATCTTACTACCACATGATCGAAAAGGTAATAACTAAACTAAAATGAAAGTACAAAATGCTTGTGTGTATGAGAGAGTTGCCAACAGTACAAAATGCTTGTGTGTGAGAGAGTTTCCAACAATACAAAATGCAACGTTATATGGAATCGTGAGAGAGCATGTTGAAAGATATGTGAAAGAAGCCAAATTAAAGATACAATTGTCTTGAGGGGAGGAAGGAAAAGCAAGGGGGAATATGGAGAAAGGGTTGAGAGAGCATATTGAAAGATATATGAAAGAAGTCAAATTAAAGATACAATTGTCTTTAAGGAAGGAAGGAAAGAAAGAAAAGAAAAGCAAGGGGGAATATGTAGAAATGGTGAAAAATTTATAGTTATTAATTGAGCAATGTTGGTTATATCTCTGACTTCTTATTTCATCTTGGGTTCACCCACGTTCAGATTTCACAGGGTGCATAGCGCACTTTCACCTGAGATAGCTCTATGGGTGACTACAATACCCAGGTGTTTGCAGTCTAAGAATGAGTGGAGATGTGAGAATATATTTTATCTTTCTTTATGCATTAAACTTGTTATTGATTCAATTATTTCTAAGATTCATTCATCTTTAGTCTTATGCATGCATGCTAATACATCTAGTTAATCATTAATTCATAAGATAATCATTGACAAAAAGTAAACATTCAAAAGCATTACACAGAACACAAGTTTTACCGTGGTTCACCCCCTCGTGGAGCTACTCCACAAAGATTTGGCTTCTTTGCTCTTTTATTTAATTTGCTGGAAAATCTGGCACTGCGCATTACATCTTCAATCATACAATCATGATGATGTTAAGGAACCTCTGTGAGGTAGACTAGATCACACTTGGCTCCTCAGCCTGTGACCTAACCCTCAAAATCTAGCTTATACGACTCTTATACACCTCAACAACTTTCAACAACCAACCAACAATAACTCATAAAACATCCTACCAACAAAATTCTAAAGTAAACCTCCTAATTTCTTATTTATATTATTTTTCAGGCTTATAGCCATTAAAATCCTTATCAAAAACCCTAACCCTATTATGGTTAGGCTTGTCTACCTATGCACCAAGTTGCTTTTCCTCTTGCATGTTGCTTTTCCTTTTTTTTCTACATGTTTCTTTCTTGCCATTTGTTGCGCGTGTTCCAAAATTAGGTCTTTTCCAAGATAGATATTTTCTCCAAAATTAGGCCTACGCCCAAAATAACCTTCCTTCTCAAAATGGACTTTCTCCCAACAAGCCCCCAATAGTGACACGTGGCTCGCCCTGAGCCACTAGGTAGTGCATGCTCCTTGTACTGCCCTATCCAAACTATGAAACTTTTCTGCTAGTACCTTTCCTCTTTCCCTCATCGACGTAGCTTTTCTTGTTAGCACCTCCATTGACTATTTTGTTATCTCCTCCTGCATGAATGTTGCACCCTCTATTTGGGTCTGTACCATACTTTTCTTTTCTTCCTCCAACTGCGCAATCATCTATGTTGCTTGTTCTTGGAGGGGTTCAAATTTGGATTTTATTTCTTGCTTCTTTGTCTGCGTTGTTTTCAACTCTGTCTGCAGAGTCTTCATTTCTTGAGTTCCCTTCAAGCACTCCATGATACTCATTGTTTTTTGTCGTTTCTTTAGCTCCTATAAGATCGCATTGATTCTATCCTCTTGTTGGTCCCACTATTGGACCTATTCATCTTCCTCTAGAAGAGTCTATATTTGTGCGGTTCTATCGAACAACTCTTCTACTTCCCTTGCTTCTTTCTCCATCTCAACTATCTGGAGTGAAGATCATTGTTCTCTCTATTATCGGACCTTTGAAGGAGTCGTAGGATTGATCCTTTCTTTCATCTCCTCAATTTCCTTCTTATATCTGTCAATTGTTTGTGAGATCATTCTGATCTTCTTCTCTACACTCCTCTCAAGTTTTTGCATGTTGTCTGGGATGTGATCACATGTCATTGTTAATCCTTGTTCTAGTTTATCTACGTGTTCTTTCTTATACTCTTTCTCTGAAATCAGTTAGTCGCATGTGATTTGTATCATTTCAACGACTCCTCTACCCACCTCCAAGTTGGTTACATCTGTACTGGCCCTCGATTGCACTTCTTGCATTACGCTGGCCTGGAGTCCATATAGTGCCTTTGTGGGTATTTGTGCCATGACAACTTCCAATTGTTCCACGTCCCCCATGGGTTTCTACGCAGTCTCCTGATCCAATATGATCATTTGGCGCATGACTGTAAATGTCTCCCTACCTTGGACTACCAATTGAACTGTCTCATCTCCTTCTTTTGGCACAAGGGGTCGATGTGTCTTTTCCTATTACTGCGATGTGGCCTGTGGTCCTACTTGAATTTGTAATTGTTGTAGATTTTCATGGACTTCAATGAGCTTTTCCATGA
Organism: Picea engelmannii; assembly: GCA_009831015.1. Classification (NCBI taxonomy): domain Eukaryota; kingdom Viridiplantae; phylum Streptophyta; class Pinopsida; order Pinales; family Pinaceae; genus Picea; species Picea engelmannii. The sequence goes on from ML812747.1 coordinate 27,189, forward strand.
TCTCTTGTCGTTGCACCTCTGGAATGCGGACCACTTCTTTCCCCCTATCTTAGACCTTGTCTGTGACTAAATCCACATCATCCTCTTTCATGGTGATGATTAGGTCTTCTGTGACATACTTTATTTTCTTGTGAGCTTATTTTTCCTACGTTGACTTCCTCAATGTTTGTGAGGGCTACGCCCCACTTGTTGTACCCTAGATCCTCTCTTCTCGAGCCTGTGAAGTATCCACCGTTCTGGTCTATGGTTGGATGCCTTTCCTTGTTGTTGTTGTTATTCTCCTTGGTCATTTCAGTACCGTGTTTCTTTTGCTTGGATGATTATGCGTTGCAACCTTTCTAGTATTATCGGTTGGGTTGTTTGTTCATGTTGAGAAACCCGCGTCATCCTTGTCCTTAGGCCTAAATGATTGCATCGTGATTGGTCTTGTTGCTCATTTTGTTACTGGTAGTTTCCACTGCGCAGGACAATCTTTCACTATCCAATCCACTTCTCCCTTGGTGACACAATACTGCATTTCTAGCCATGCCATCTTTGGATCCCGTACATACCGGATCCACATCTGGTACCTGGATGCCTTGAACTTGGCTATCCCTTCTATCTCCCAGATTACATCCAAAAGTATGTGCCATACATTAGTTGTGCACTTTTTTATTTCTTCCAGCAACATTGCAAAAACATTGTTGTTTTCTTGTCGAGTTTTGTTATCCTTGGCCTGCTAGAGGGACTCATATATGTACACATAACATTTCCCCTTCCTATCCAGGAACGCTAAGAATTTTGGCTCCATCCATCCTTCCAATTCTATAAGAATGATCATCTAGGAGTAATGGAACTCGGTTCCAAAAAATGGTTCAACATGTATGGTGCCCAGCTAAACATTACTCCTTTCGCGCACTATGCGGCTACTACAATAAATCCTACCAACACTTCTTATTTCCGACATTTCCTTACTAGCATGCAATCCATAAGCTTGTTGGTGAACCTTGTTGCATTTTCATTGAAATCCTTTAGTACAATGTCCCTATTACCCCGACTGGTTCCAAAATACATTTTAACAAGCTCTATGGTTTCCTTCTTGTGCTCCTTGTTATCCAAGTATTCCTATGGTTGAGTGCCAAATGTTGGTAGTCCTATGATCTTGGAAATTTGATGCCAACCGCACTCCTTGAGCACGATCGCTCTCACCAGGACCTTCTCTTCTCTCGGCCCGAAGAACTGAATTGCTCTTCTGAACTCCTTATCAGGAGTTCTCTGCAACCACAGGATATTCCTTATGATCTCCCTTTGCTTTATCGAAAAATTGGACCTCGCGTGATCGTGAGTCCTCCTCTCAAGGAATCGGGTCTCACAAAGTACCGAAACCCGATAAGTATCTGCCAAGGTTTTCCTTACTTTTTTCGGGATTTTACCCATCGGGAAATTGGTACTCACACGGTCGCGAGTCGTTGCTCCCACGAATCTCTGATTCCCGAACTCTGATGCCACCTGTCCTCTGCTCTGCCACCTGGGACCCACACTCTAGTAGAAATCGAGAAATCGTGTTTCGGGAATTCGCGATTCTCGCTACACAAAGTCACAGACCCTTCCAAGTCCCGAACTCCGATATACGATGCCACCTACCGTCGACTCAAGGCGAGACTCAATCCTCCGACACCTATCCTCCACTAGGCTTTTTACCCCGTCGGGAAATCGCGAATTGCGATTTCAATGTGCTCTATTCTTTTGTCTTCGGAAACCTCGATGACATTGATATCCCGACGACTCCTCAGAATCTTCCTCTACTCTAGGGACTTAAACCCTGCGCAACTTTCCAAGATCCGACGGCTGACGGGAGTTCGCTGGTTTCCTCTACGAACCCTGACCGTTGGTTCCTCCCCCTTGAGGACTTCTCTGGAGTGGCTAAGTATCTCTACCGAGACTTATTCTCCAAGCCTGCGCCTGCAAAATCTGCTTGGCCCCTCCTCGATTCAACTTCATGTGTTCTCTTCCATGATATTGAGAAGGTGCTAACCCTCCTGAGCTCGCGCGCACTACTGTGCTCAGCGTTCAACAACTTTCCAAGTGTTGAATCTGTCAGACTCTGCGCAACTCCTGCAGCAGCAGTCTTTGATCTTCTTTACTCAGCTTAACAACTGAGAATTCTTCTTCAGCCGACTCCTAACTTGCACGACTGCAACAACCCAATTTAACTTCTGGGCAAATAAGAACAAAAGTTAAACTATCGAGCCCTCATCAACGCACTCCTTGCAGATGAATTCAACTGCACTCCTTGCAGGAATATCCTGGCTCAGATAGAGAAACAATTGAAACTCATTCTCTCTCAGATTTCAATTAAAACCTGAAATCACATGTACAACGTATACAAAGAAAATGCATATCTAGAAAAACAAACATTCATGAGCACATAAACAACATACACAGAGAAACAACACCAACCATGAAATTGAATCAGAACTGTCTTCTATTAATTCAATAACATCTGTACATGGGTGTTCTTCACAATTTCTCTACTTGCTCTTCTCTTCTGAAAAAAATGTTACAATGTACAAGTGAGGGTGTCTATATCTGTTCTCCCTCCTGGACTCTAAAACTGTCTAATCTAGAAATAAAATCCTATCTACCTGCATTAAATCTATTAAATGCCTCTTAATCTACTTCAGACAAGAGCGTATGGCTCGAGGTCTAATACAACATACAAAAGGTGCTTTCATAAATGCATCATTTATACATTGGCGCATCCTCTTGGATGAAAATTAAAAAAAATTCTGCTGGCTTGGCCAACTGTTCATTGCCTTCCATGCTGGCTCGCTTGTCGCGGGCGATGCTCCTGCATCATACTCCTCGGCTTGAAAAGATTGCATGGGCTCCTGTCCATGAGCTCCTACACGGTTTGTCCATGCCTTTGAATCACTGCTTCTGTCTCCCAGCTGGCATCCTCCACTGGGTGATTCTTCCATTTGACCAGGTACTCATAGTATTCTTTCCTCCTGGTCTTTTTACCTACTCGCTTGTCCAGTATACACTCCATCTGCGGATTCTCTGCAATCGGCATCTGCTTCCGCCACTGGACTTCTGGCTACTCATCATTTCTAGCTCCTGCTTCCTCATCTTTATATGGATATAATTATGAGACATTGAATGTCAGAGATATTCCGATGTCATCCGACAATTCAATCTCATAATAATTTTCGTCCAGTTTCTTCAGGACTCTGCATGGCCCAATTTTCTTCATCTTTAATTTGTTGTATGTTCCCCTTGGGAACCTTTCCTTCCTTAGGTGTGCCAGAACTAGATCACCAACTTCAAATTGAAGTTGTCTTCGATGTTGATCCTCTCTGCGTTTTTACTCCTGATTTGAATCAACCAGTCGCTGCTTCACCTTACCGTGAAGTTCCTTCATTGCCTCTGTGAATTCTTCAGCGCTTGTGCTACTAGTAGCAGTCTTCTCTGACTCCCTGAGTTCAGATACTCCTCTCATCTGCCTGCCATATACAATCTCAAACGGACTTTTACCCCTGCTCCTGTTTACTGAATCGTTATATGCGAACTCTGCCTGTGGCACCACGTTATCCCAACTGGTATGGTACTCTGTCACCAGGCTTCTCAATAAGTCTCCCAGACTCCCGTTGACCACCTCTGTTTGTCCATCCGTTTGTGGGTGATAAGCTGAACTAAATGCCAGGTTAGTTCCTAGCTTCTTCCACAAGGTCCTCCAAAAATGCCCTATGAATTTGGTATCCTTGTCTGATACTATACTTTTCGGCAATCCATGGAGTCGAATGATCTCCTTGAAAAACAAGTTCGCGATGTGAGTCGCATCGCTGGTCTTCTGGCATGGAATGAAGTGTGCCATCTTTGAAAACCTGTCCACCACCACAAAGATGGAATCAACACCTTTTTGCATCCTCGGAAAACCCAATACAAAATCCATGCTTATCGCCTCCCATGGATTCTCGGGTATGGGCAATGGTTGATAAAACCCTGGATTTTTCTTTCTCCCCTTCGAATGCTGACAAATTCGACACCTGTCAACAAACCTCTTGACATATGCTCACATGCCTGGCCAAAAATATGATTCGCTCAGCTTCGCAAAGGTCTTGTCTTGGCCAAAATGTCCTGCCAAGCCTCCACTGTGCTTTTCTTTCATCAAGTTCTCCCTCATGGAGAAATTCGGAATGCACAGTTGATTGCCTCTGAACAACAATCCCTCCTGGATCATATAGTCTATCCAAGAACTCCGATCTCTGAGAACTGGATTCTCAGCTTCTTCATACGCTTCTCTGAAATTTGCATCTCCTGCATACATGTCCCTGAGCTTTTCAAAGCCCAATGTTTTGACTCGGAACTCCTGCAGCAACAAACATTTCCTTCTCAAAGCATCAACCACTTTGTTAGCAGTCCCTGAAATGTGTTTACTTACAAATGTAAAATTCTGCATATACTCCACCCATTTTGCATGTTTCTGATTCAACTTTTCTTGTTGACTTACAAACTACAATGCATGATTATCACTATACAATACAAATTCTTTTGGGATCAAGTAATGCCTCCACTTCTTCAGTGCCTGTATGATAGCATAAAATTCCTTATCATACGTGGAGTATTTCAGCTTTGCTTCATCCAGCTTCTCACTGAAATAAGCAACTGGTCTGTCTTCTTGACTCAAGACTGCTCCTATGGCATATCCGCTTGCATCACACTTCACCTGAAATGTCTTCTTGAAATCAGGCAACACAAACACTGGTCGTTCTGTGATCTTCTGCTTCAACAGGTTGAAGCTTTTCTCAGCCTCTGCTGTCCAATGAAAAGACTTATGCCACTTCTTGATGGTATCCATCATTGCTGCGCTAATTCCACTAAAATTCCTAATGAACTTTCGGTAGAAACTAGCCAAACCATGGAAACTCCTCACCTCAAAAACATTTCTGGGTGATGGCCAATCCTTTATCACCTCCACCTTACTGGGATCCATTTTTAATTCATTCGTCGAAATGACAAACCCCAAGTAAATGAGCTTTGTCTTCATAAATGAAGACTTCTTCATATTAATCAACAACTTCTCCTACTGTAGCTTTCTCATCACAATGGCCAAATGCCTCAAATGTTCAGCCTTCGTCTTCTGAAAATCAGTATATCATCCAGATATACAACTACAAATTTCCCGATGAACTCCTTCAGGATTTCGTTCATCAGCCTCATGAACGTGCTAGGTGCATTTGTCAAACCAAACAGAATGACTAACCATTCGTACAATCCTTCGTTGGTCTTGAATGATGTTTTCCATTCATTGCCTTCTCTCATGTGAATCTGGTGATATCTGCTCTTTAGATCAATCTTTGAAAAATAATTCACCCCGTTCAGGCAATCCATCAGATCATCCATTCTCGGAAGTGGAAATCTGTACCTGATGGTAATTTTGTTGATCGCTCTTGAGTCGGTGCACATTCTCCAGCCTCCATCTTTCTTCAGACTAAGCATGGTCGGAATAGCGCACGAACTCAGACTTTCCCTGACCAATCCTTTGTCTAACAGATCTTGGACCTGCTTCTTGACCTCCTCATTCTCCTGCGGCGTCAACCTGTACGCAACCTTGTTCGGTAAACTTGCTCTTGGTATGAGATCAATGTGGTGACTCACACTCCTCCTTGGTGGCAACGAATGAGGTAATTCGTCCATGATGATGTCAGCGAACTCCTCCAGCAGTTCCTGAATCTCATCTGGTAAGTCGTCCACTCTTGTGCTAGTCAGAACAATCCTCGACTTTCTGACAACAAAGAATTGTGGATCTTCCTTCTTCTCCATCTCTGTAAGAAGCTCCTTCCCACTCATGAGAAGTATTGTACGGTTTACTTCCGGTTTCACCTCCTTATCCTTTATCGGAAGCAACCTATGTGTTCTCCCATTTTTCTCCAGGGTATATGTGTTCATTCTCCCATCATGCACTACATTTCTGTCATATTTCCACGGTCTACCCAGTAATAAATGGAATACATCCATGGGAATAATATCACACAATATTTTATCATTATACCCACCTATCTTGATGTCAACTAAGAACTGTTTCGTAACACTCGCCTGGTGTCCTTTCTATAGCCATGAAACTCTGTATGGACTCGGGTGATCAGTAGTCTCCAACTCTAATTTCTCCACCATCTCGGTCGAAACGAGATTGTCTGTGCTACCACTATCCACAATAACCTTGCATTTCCAGTCCTTGGCTTTGCAAGCTGTCCTGAACAGTCTGGTCCTTTGTGATGAGTCCTCCACCTCTTTCCCAGGTGTTAAGAGAACTTTACGCATCATCAGCGACCTCCCACTGTCTGCATCTTTATTCTCAACATCACACCTCTGCACTTCAGTGATGTGAGCTTCTCCGATGTCCTTCTTTTTCTCTGGACACTCGAATGACTTGTGCCCAATTTTCCCACATGTAAAACATGTGATTACTCCACCTCGGCCTCTTCCTCTACCTCGAGTACGAGGAAAAGTGTTTTCGTTAGCATAACCGCCACCCTGCTCTATATGCTGCGCCCTCTGTTCAACATGTGGTCCTCACTGTGAGGTTCCACCTCTCTCAACCTTACCCTAAGGTTTCTTCCATTCCTCCTTGGGCTTCTGATATTTCTCCTGGGCAATTGTATTGCCTTTGGGCTGACTCCTGCCTCGCCCTCGCTGACCTTGCTTACGACTCAACTTCTCTTCGGCTTTCAGAGCCATCTGATAAGCATCCTCAACTATTCAGATGGTTTCCATACTTAAATTCATCTTGAATTTCATACCTCGAGCCATTCATATACCTGGCAACTTTTTCATCATCGCTCTCCCGATGACCTGCTCTGATATTGAGCTTGTAAAAATCCTCGGTATACTCCTTTACCGTCATCAACTTCTGTCTCAGGTTCTGCATTCTCCTGAACAGTGTGATCTGATAATCCCTTGGGATGAACTTTGCTTTCATCTTCGCAATCATTCGATCCCAGCTTTTGATCTTTTGCTTGCCTTTGGAACGCCTATCTGCTTGAATCTCGTCCCACCATAATGCTGCATGTCCTTTTAGTTTAGTGATAGCATGCCTTACCTTTTTATCCTCTTCGATATCTTCATAATCGAAGTAGGTGTCAAGAGCTCGAATCCAATCCAACATCTCTTCTGCATCCAGACTTCCTTCATAGACTGGAATGTCCATTTTTGTCTTTGAACTCATTCAGGCGATAGCTTTGATCAACCGTTCGGTTGATGCGTCTTCTGCTATAACCTCTTCTTCATGTCCAGCTTCCTCTTCAACTTCGGAATCACTAAGATCCCCTGCACCAACTCTGCGTCTCTGAGCTGTCTCCATATCCTCGAGTCTTGCTCGGAGATCTCACATTTGGCTCTCCATTTCTGGATTTCCTGCCGGCCTACCTCTTCTTCTCACCTCCCTGTCTTCTGGGTCAGGTGATTGTCTTTCCCTTCTGGGTGGCATGGTGAATTTACTCCTTCTCTTCTGCTACAGAAAGCAAAAGATATAACCGCTCTGATACCACTCTGACGCCGACCGCACTCCTTGAGCACGATCGCTCTCACCATGACCTTCTCTTCTCTCGGCCCGAAGAACTGAATTGCTCTTCCGAAATCCTTATCAGGAGTTCTCTGCAACCACAGGATATTCCTTATGATCTCCCTTTTCTTTGTCGGGAAATCAGACCTCGCGTGATCGCGATTCCTCCTCTCAAGGAATCGGGTCTCACAAAGTCCCGAAACCCAATAAGTATCTGCCAAGGTTTTACTTACTTTTGTCGGGATTTTACCCGTCGAGAAATCGATACTCACACGGTCGCGAGTCACTGCTCCCACGAATATTCGATTCCCGAACTTCGATGCCACCTATTCTCTGCTCTACCACCTGGGACCCACACTCTAGTAGAAATCGAGAAATCGCGTTCCGGGAATTCACGATTCTCGCTGCACAAAGTCACAGACCCTTCCAAGTCCCGAACTCCGATATGCGATGCCACCTGTCATCGACTCAAGGAGAGACTCAATCCTCCGACACCTGTCCTCCACTAGGCTTTTTACCCCGTTGAGAAATCGCGGATCGTGATTTCAATGTTCTCTATTCTTTTGTCTCCGGAAACCCCGATGACATTGATATCCCGATGACTCCTCGGGTTCTTCCTCTGCTCTAGGGAATTAAACCCTGCGCAACTTTCCAATATCCGACGACTGACGGGAGTTCGCTGGTTTCCTCTACGAACCCTGACCGTTGGTTCCTCCTGTTATCCTCGTTTTTGGTTATCAAGATGATGACATGATAATGACATGGTGATAGAAGATCTAGCTCTTCTTTAAGATCATTTTCATGAAGAAAGTTACACTTGTCAGTTTCTTAAAATCACTCTTTTGGAGACAGTAC
>ML812747.1:50721-96000 GCA_009831015.1 Picea engelmannii
AAAGATCAAATCCAATGTTTTTCAAACTTTATTACAAACCTAAGGCTCTAAAAAATGAACCTTAAAAAATTTAGAAATGTATTTTTCAATGACTTCCTATCACCTAAAATAAAAAAATTTGACTGTGTTATTTGAGGAGATAAAATCTGGCTCCTTCTGGGGATGAAAGCCTCCCTGCGAGGTTTCAAGAACCTCAGCTCCAATTCCTTTCCTGTTGGGCTATGGAGTCATTTCGCATGTGCAATTGATCTTCTGCAAACCTGTAACTTGCATGTAGCCTTTACCATTGGGCTATGGAGTCGTTTGGCCTTTAGAACTGATCCCATGAAATCATGTAGCCTACATGTATCCCGTCTGTAGCCTTTCCAAAAGATATCTAGATCCTGGAAAACTGGATCAAATTTACTTAAAATAGAAATTCAAAACTAGATTCACAAAAATAGGAAAAAATCCTATTTAAGGGGTCAAACCCTTATCTTGAAAGTCTTCATAGTCTTTGACAGCTATAATGATTCTTCATATGCTGATGGATGAGGTTGAAAATTCCACCCTGGAAAACCAGTCATCTTTTGCCAAAAATAGATAAGAAGTTTTATCTTCCTCACGTTGCTGACACCTCCAAAACTGAAACAAAGAAATAAAACTGATGCTCTAAATTATGATCATCACTTAGGAACCTTTATCATGCCAAATGGAATAACAACACTTAGATCTATGCAAAAAGAGTGGATTTCTGCCCTTCTCTACGCTTTCGATGGCTAAAGAGCCAAAAATCTTAACCTGTAAGCTACCAAAAGATCTGTTTTCGGTGGCTAAAAACAATTGTGAAAGCTTACCTAAGCCACCAAAAGCTCTGTTTTGAAACTGGATTTCAAAATTGCAAAAATGTATTTCCTTCCATCTTATGATCTACACTTTTTCTCCTTTGAGGCTGCAGTAGCTTGAGCAGAGTCTGGGTTATCAGCAGAGTTGATATCTGCCCCTGGATTATCAACAAGATTAGTGGTTGCTTCTGATAGGGTTTACAGAGCAATATGTGCCTTAGGTCTTGGAGGCATCATTTTGATTCTTAGCAGCCTGATCTTCCTGTACAACCTAACATCAAAATTTGGTTCCTTTTCTCCATCTTAGCATATTTTTTAGTAAGCCTTTGGTGAGAATCATACAACTCAATATCTTTTTTTGTCAAAGTTTGATTACTAGTCTTAACTTCTCTATCAAGGAGTTCAAGATCATAAGATTGTCTTAGAATTTGATTGATTTTTGACAATTTGGGCTTATTGGTTGATGTCTCATCATCTTGCAGCTCCTGCTCTTCCTTAGGTGTAGGTGAAGGCAAATCTGCATACTCTGTCATCTGTTTTCCAGCTGGGACTGCTCCTTGAAGATCTGGCTCTGCTACAGTTTCCTCATGCTTTGCTGCAACCCGCTGTAACCATTTCCAAACGTTGTACCACCAACGTTCAAATATCCACTTGTCAATTCATATCCATTTATAACGTTCCATATGGATTAGTAAGAGGTCTGGGAGGCAAATTATAGGTTGAAAAATCCATGCATTTGATGAATAGGTGGGGGTGGCACTTGACTAGAACTAACACTGATATTATCACTTGTTTGAGATCCACCTTGACTAAGAACCTCCAAAATCATAACAAAACCTTGATAATGATGACTTTAATTATTATCTATCATTTGGAACTATCCTCATGGCATTCAGATCAAGGGAAATCATATTTGTGCAAAAATAGTAGCATTCTGCCCTATTTTGTGCTTTCGATGGCTAGGAGAGCCAAAATTCTAACCTGTAAGCCACTGAAAGCTCTGCTTTCAGTGGCTAAGGAAAACTGTGCAAATTGAAATAGCCACCGAAAAGGAAGGCTTTCAAAATTGCAGAAATGCATTTCTTTCTGCCTCACCATTGTTGGACAACATCGGGCTTATATGTTTTCATATTAGGAATTTCATACATCATCAGACCTCTAATTCAATCAACACATTTATATGTAGTAAAAGAATTCCCTTTTTCATTGAGTTGATTAGATGTTCTGTGTGTTAACACTCCAACTACAACCAAAAGAATAATCAATCCTGGATTGAATCCCTTGCCAGCAACTTGAATAAGTATTTTATCCTAGCTAACAAATGAAAAAAAGTCTATGTTTTTCCGAGAAGAGAAATAATCTTTGGCATATTCTTTGATTGAACTTTGCATTCCCCTTTCTCTTCTTGCTGGTGATGATACCTGGAAAATATGGAAAATATGCTCGGCGTTTGAGTTAATTCAACACTTTGCTTCTGTAGATTCTGGCAGCTACCTTCAAGTTCTTCATGCCTGTGCAAAATTTTCATTATTTCTATTTGAAAAATTTGATCAAAACCCCAAACCAATCATTATTCCATAGTTAAGAAAAAGAGCCTGCAGATGCCATTGGAATTCCATGCTTGTGGCACCATCCTCTTAAGAATTTCAAGAGTGTGATCTGCAAACTGTTGTGGGTTTGCTTTCTCCTTGTGCTCAACATCAGGAGTCAACATACTGGGTTTTAACAAAATTCTCTCGAACAACACATTGTTCTCTGCCAAGTAGAATAAAATCTCAGTCCAGACTTTCTCCGACACTTCAAGGCTTTTATCAATGAAATGGTTTCCATCTAGCAGAATCTATGGCTCCAAAATGGGCACAAGGCCATTGTCCCGAGAAAGGGCAACATAACGTGCAAGTCCCCAGGAAGCTTTGCTTATTTAAGAAAACTAAAAGAAATCTATCTACTCATATGAAAAGCTTATTCAACTGCCTACTCCTAGTCTTAACCAGTAAAAACATGCTCATCATGTAACATCATACATCATACTTCCAATGAAGCCATGATAACGTCGAACTATTTACAAAATCTCTTTGCATGCAGATAAATTTCAAAGAACACTTCATGTTATGCAACATAATTTCAACTTGCAGAGCATACTTACAATCATCATTTTCTTTGATTCCAAAGTTTGCACAACTGAAGACTTCTAAAGAACATAACCTCATATAAACGGCTACCAGATCATAGAAATAAGCTAACTCTGCTTGCTTCTCAATCCTTTCTCCTCTTTTTGATATATGGATCTTCTCATAAACACGTTTCTGCAATTCTGAAAATAGTTGTGAGCTGATTGGATTGCTAAACCCTTCTTTTTCGATATCTTCTTCATAAATGATATTAGTCTTTTGTTCATGAGATGCTACAAACAAAAGAGAAGATCTTAAATATTCAGGCAGATTAAACTCATCATATTTGATGTCTTCTGCAAACATAGAATGGTTGATTTCAACATGATGTTGTTCCTTGATGGGCAAGTAAAAAGGCTCATCAAAATAAGATTCATAGCTATCATATATTGGTTGGCTGCTCTTAAATCAACATCATTTTATGTAAGGATATTCTCTACTCCATCTGCATACTTATCAAAAATAGGTGAACAAAAATTTCCTGAATCTTACAAAGAAAGACAGACAGTCTTCAGATCCTTCTCTCCAATCACAGGTGAAAACATATCGTAAGCAACCTTTTGAAAAAGTGCAGAAAAAACTTCTTCTTTAACTATTTCTTCATGTAAATCAAAGTCAGTAGGTGCAACAGAGGTAAGATTTGATGTATTTACAGCTATGCAATTCTTATTTGTATCATGAATATCTTCCTTAAAAACATAATTTTCATCTTGACAAACAGAAGAAAAGACTACTTCCTGCTGAACTTGCTTCTTGAATTCATCACAACAATCTTTAAAGAGACTTTCAGATGGAAATTCATCTTTACAAAACAAATGGAAAGCATAATGAAAACTTTCCAATGAGTGAATTCTTGAAGCTGGAAGAGATCTGCACCAATCAACGGAAATCCCCTCTAATGAATACGTGAAAATCTTAATTTGAACGTCCTCATGTACAATTCCAAGTCGATGAATAAAATCATGAAAATCCAACAAGTGTTCAATGGGAACTTCCCACTCTTCTCCTCAAAATATGGGAATACTATGTTCCCATTCATATCTACTAGGTACTGGATGAGGGTAACCATAAATACTTGAGAAATTGCAAAATGCATACCTCTTGTTCATTTCATACCAGTGAAGTCACCAACAAATTTCTGAACAATGGAGTCGCCATTGAATCTGTCCTTCATGGAGTCTTCAGATAGATAATTACAACCAAGAAAATGTCCAGGCTTTGTATATCATCAAAGATGGATCTATGTCATCTCCCAAGGAATATGAGCTTCAATATCCTTTCCCCAACAACGATGCCAATTTGTTATCACTCCAGGAGTCCTTCTAGGTTGTGACTCGAAGAAGCCTGGTAACTTAACTAATATTTCAATGTTTCACTCAATGGATCAAGTCAGATGACTAAATCGGACCTCACTCACTCAAGACATGCATAAACTCAACCAAATAGACAAGTCTTCTAACTATCACTGTTCATAGGGTTTGTAATATAGGTGAATAAATGGAGAATTCTCACTATGCTGGCAGATTCATATATAAAGCACTCACATATGAATGACTAATCATAAAAAGGAAATGATACCTGAAATTCAACTTATAAAGACAGAGATAGGATGAAATCTATATGGTATTATATAAATAGAATAAACATGAATTAAACATCCAAGCACAAGTATAGAACATAAAGGAAAATGTGGATCTGAACATGTAATTGCAAAAGAGCTTGTATTAATTTGACAAGAACATGAGAAGCTTGAGTACAAGTGTGTCTAAGAGTCCCTAAAGTTGAACCCCCTAGTCTATAAAATTGATAGGCTTTATAGCCTTTACAAGCAGTTTCAGATCCTCAAAAGATGGATCTGATAACCTCTTCTCCTATCTCAAATTCGAAATTGTGAGGTGGCTGGAAAAGACAAAAATTTCTGGAAATATGTTGCTCAAAAATTTACCCATATATATCTAAAAAATACCAATGTGTACAAACTGGAATATTCTTTTGTATATTGGTTTGTTATGAGAAAAAACCTCTCTCATTTCTTTGAGATTCGTTTTTATTCGCTCGGGATCTGCATTTCAAAAACATGTGTCAAACATGGAAATTATGAGATCCGAAAATTAGGGCTTAGAGATGAATTCGATTCTCCCAATATATGAAACCTGTAGGGAACATGAGAGAGGTTATTGTTCTTTGACGTGTTATAAAAAACAAACTCCGCCCGTTTCTCAAAATTATTCTTCAGTTGCTCAGAATCATCATTTGAAAATGATGACTCAACATAGTAAAAACCGACTTTTCTGCACTTTCAGTGGCTAAAATAGCCCCAAATTTCGCGTTTAAGTTGCCGAAAGCTAGGTATTTCGGTGGATTAGAATCCCTTTTGGGAAGGCGCTTAGCCACCAAAACTTGAGTTTTGGCTTTTTTGAAATAAAGATCAAATCCAATGTTTTTCAAACTTTATTACAAGCCTAAGGCTCTCAAAAATGAACCTTAAAAAATTTAGAAATGTATTTTTCAATGACTTCCTATCACCTAAAATAAAAAGATTTGACTTTGTTATTTGAGGAGATAACATGAGTGATGAAGCACATGGACTAATCATAATGTCCATCTCTCTTGATTTAATATACCACCTCCAAGAAATCGATGACCCCGAAGAATCTTGGGACAAGATTGAATCTGTGTTTGGTAAACTCAATATTATTCGAGCACAACAGTTAGAAAATCAAGTACTGAACTTGAGTCCAAGTGATTTTTATTGCCTTGGAGACTATCTATATAGGTTTAAAACACTCAAAATTTTATGTGAAGAATGTAAGACAAAAATGGAGGAAGAGCGTTGCACCTATCTTATTATTTCTAAGTTTGGTAGTGCATATTATATGTTTTTATCTACCTTTTATGCCATGAGAGAGGCTCTAGGGAAAGCTTATGAAAAACCCACTCTTGAGTCCTTTTGTGCTTCTTTGATTAGAGAGGAAGATAAGCTTGTACAACTTGGAGTGATCAACACTACAGGTACCTCCATCAAAGCCTTAGTTTCCCAACAGAAAGATAAACCCAAGAATCCCAAGAAGCATCATCCTCGCCACAACAACAAGCAATATAAGGGTCCCAAACCCACTAATACAACTTTTTCTCCGAATGGAGACAAAGGAGAAAAATATAAAAATAAGAAGACTGACAAACATTGCAACTTTTGTGATAAAGATGGTCATTATGAGTCCAAATGTTTCAAGAAGATGGTAGCTTTAGAAGCATCAATGAAGAAGCACAACATCGGTATTGATCCTACTTCTTCTTCTTCTCATGGACATGCATTTTCTTCTTCTGGTTTCTCCTTCAATGCACCTTCTACTTCTACTTCTGATAAGTGGCTTATTGATTTTGGAGCATATTATCATATGGCTAAGGATAGAGACATATTTTCTACTCTAAATGAATGTAACACCAAGAAAATATTTGTTGGTGATGATAGATCTCTTAGTGTTGAAGGATCTGGAAGAGTACAAGTAGAAAATGGCCATTTCAATGATGTATTATGTGTTCCAAGTCTTTCTTGTAACATTCTATTAATATATCAAATCACTCATTCTATTAAGATCCTAATCATGTTCTTGCAAATGGAATTGCTGATGATATTACCAGGTTGTACAAGTTTGACAACTTTGGGTCATCATCTTTTTCATCAGTTTTTGTTGCTCATAGCGATGACTTGAGAAAAATTTGGCATGAGCGGTTTGGTCATCTAAACTATCACTCATTGAAACAACTATGGAATCAACAAATGATGATTGGTCTTTCTCTTGTTTCATGCAAAGATGGTTTTTGTTTCGGTTGTGTTCTCGACAAACATCATCGAGATAGTTTTGAAAAATGTGCCTCTTGGAACGCCTCGGGTCCTTTGCAGCTTGTTCACAGTGATTTGTGTGGTCCACTTTATTGTCCTTCTTTTTCTGGGTGCAATTATTTCTTAACTTTCATTGATGACTTTTCCAAACATACCGGGGTTTACTTATTAAAACTTAAGAGTGAAGTTTTTGACAAGTTTTTGGCCTACAAGGCCCTTGTAGAAAAGAAATCTGGACATCAAATTCAAAGGTTAAGAACAAATAATGGAGGCAAATATGTGGACAGTAATTTTACAAATTACTACACTACATAGGGAATCCAAATGCAACACATTGTTCCATATACACCACAACAAAATGGTGTTGCTGAGAGAAATAATTGCACATTAAAAGAAATGGCTAATTGTATGATCCAATCTAAAGGATTAAGTCTAAAGTATTGGGCGGAAGCCATCAACTGTGAAAATTACATAGTAAATCGCACTCCCACAAGGAATCTTAAAAATATAACATCGAAAGAAGCTTGGACTAACATTAAACCAGATGTAATTCACTTCCATGTGTTTGGCAGTATAGCATGGGCTCACATTCCTGATGAGAAAAATAAAGCATTGGAGCCTAAAAGTGAGAAGTGTATATTTGTTGGTTATTCTGAAGATTCCAAAGGTTATAGACTTCTTCAATCACATTGTAATGAAATTATTATTAGAAGAGATGCTAAATTTGATGAAAATCTCTTGGCTTGCGAGCCTAATTCGACATTTGTGCCTTCTTTGGCCTGTGAGCCTAATTCAACAATTGTGCATTCTTCAAACTGCGAGCCATGTTTGACGTTTGTGCCTTCTTCTGATCTGGTTTCTTCTTCATATGATGACAATGAGGATGAAAATCCACCTCCACCTTCTCACCCTCCTCCAGATGAGTCCTTTGAACCTAAACTAGCACCAATTCCATCGCTTCCTAGATGGGTCCGTTCAACACGAGAAGCAGCTGGTGATCTTGTCGGTGATCCTTCAGATCAACGTCGGACACGTTCACAGTTCCAACAAGCCTCTTCTATTTTTTCTCAAGTTTCAGAAACTCGTGATCCAGAGACATTTGCAGAAGATTTAGGTCATCTAGATTGGGATACAACAATGAATGAAGAGTATTGTTCTTTAATGGAAAATGATACTTGGGATCTTGTACCTCTTCCAAAAGGAAGAAAAATTGTTAGATGTAAATGGGTCTATAGAACTAAGTATGCATCAGATGGAAGTTTTGAAAGACACAAGGCTTGTTTAGTTGCCAAATGATTTTCCCAAGTTGAAGGAATTGACTATCATGAAACCTTTTCCCCTGTAGCCAAAATGAATTCCATCCGCCTTGTTCTTTCCCTTGCTGCCTCACATAAATGGGAGGTCCATCAGATGGATGTTAAATCCTCCTTCTTGCATGGAGATTTGAAATAAGAAATCTACATGGAACAACCTCCTATCTATGTCCAGAATGACTCTAGCCTTGTTTTTTGCCTTAAGAAATGTCTTTATGGTCTCAAGCAAGCTCCCCGAGCTTGGTATGCCAAAATGGACACCTTTCTTATTTCCACCGGATTCTCTAGATTCCATTATGATCCTAATGTCTATACCAAGAAAGTAGGAAGTCATCTCATAATCCGTGTCCTATATGTTGATGACCTTATCCTTACTGGTAGTGACTCAAAAATTTTAAGCCATGTGAAAACCAGCCTTAAGAAGAAATTTGAAATGACAGACTTAGGTTTTTTGCACTACTTCCTTGGCCTCCAAGTTTTGCAAACCAATGAAGGAATTTTTCTTTCCTAGTCTAAGTATGCTTGTGACCTTCTTCGTCTCTTTCACGTGGATGATTGTAAACCAACCGCTTCTCCCTTCCAGTCTGGCTCCAAGCTTACTACCACCTGTATGTCTCTCGAAGTTGATGCAACCCCATACCGTCAGTTAGTTGGTAGCTTCTTATACTTGACTCGTACCCATCCTGATCTTTCCTTTGTTTTTGGTCTTGTTTCCTGGTATATGAAAACACCCCATGAAAGGTATTGGAAAGTAACTAAAAGGATACTTTTCTATGTCCGTGGTATATTTCAGTTAGGGATACATTATAGTTCAAGGGGGACTCCTTTATTGGTTAGTTTCACTGATTCAGATTGGGCCGATGACCTTGATGATTAGAAGTCTACTGCAGGTTATGTTTTCAGCCTTCGTTCAGGACCTGTCACTTGGGCCTGTAAGAAACAACAAGATTTTTCACTTTCTTCAACAGAAGTAGAGTACCAAGTAGTGGTAAATGCAATTCAGGAAGCCTTGTGGCTTCGACAGATCCTTTCAGAGTTTGGATCCCAGCAACAACATTCGACCAACCTTTGGTGCGACAATCAGAGTGCCATCAATCTCACCAAAGACCCATTTCAACATCAACGTAGCAAACATATCGAGCTCCACATGCACTTTATCAGAAAGATTGTTCATGATCAATTTATTGAAGTTATCTTTTGTCCTACAGAAGATCAAGTTGCAGACATTTTCACAAAGTGTCTTACAGAAGCGAAGTTTTCCAAACTTTGTTCTATGTTAGGAGTTCAAGAAGTTGTTATTAAGGGGGGATAGGCTCTAATGCCTCCTTCCTTCTCCTATTGTGTCACTATTGTAAATCCTTCAATCCTATCCCAAGTTGTTCTTAAGGGGGGATGTTAGGATATTTAGAAACTTAGGAGTTAGTTAAGATCTACTTGTTCTAAAGTGTCAATAGGTAAAAGTGTATTTCTTAGTGTGTTTCTTTAGTATGCATTAGTATTTAGGAAATCTGATGGTCACACTATGTTCCCGACATAGAGTGATCAGATGGTTCATACTCTCTTCGATCTTAGTGACCATTGATCCATGGCTTAACACCTGATTGGTCCATGATCTCTATTTAAAGAGCATGGAAGATCATTTGTCAATGATCGATTGTGAGAAACTCTCTTGTAAAATCTCTCTGTAATCTTTTTCTTTGCATTAATAAATTGCTCCAAGTGGTCGCGTTGGCTGGGGCTGTGGATGTTTCCCTGTAGGATTTTTACCACGTGAAAACATTAGTGTGTTGGTCTTTGATCTGGTTAAGTGAGTGGTTACTGAAGGTGTTGGTCCTATGTTGGAATACCTATGTTGTCGAACAATTACTAGTCCTTAATATGAAAAATTTTAAATGTTTGGCGATAGTTTTGTAAGAATATTCAAATTTGTAAGGATTTTCTATAGTTTCTATAACATTTTGGCGATTTTTAAGGTAAAATAATTTTATTCTAAGGAATTTGAGCGAATCATTTTTATAAAAAATGGAAATTAGCGAATCTGTTTTTGGGAAAAACCTTGGAAAAGTAACCCATTTGAGAAATTTATCCCCTAAAATCATCTATGGTTTATTTAACCTTTCATGTACTATGCCCCTTTCTTTCATGTTTGTAATTGTTTCTACACACAGACTGGGTACCAGATATTCTAATGGTGCCACCACTTCCTTCCCATACACCAATCTGAATGGTGTATGTCCTGTCAACTTCTTACATGTGGTGATATATGCCCATATTACTGCTAGTATCTTCAAGTCCCAATCATCCCTGTTGACATTGTAGATTTTATTTAGAGCATTTTGCAAGATCTTGTTGAAATCTTCTACTGTTCCATTTTCCCGAGGATGATATGGTGTAATCTTCTGGTGATAGACTTCAAACTCCTAATTCATAGCTCTGAAGATATCATTGATAAAAAGAGTTCCTTGGTCACTCATCAAAATCCTAGGACATCCAAATCTAGTGATCGCTTTCTCAAAAAAGAAGTGTGTTGTTGTCTCTATGCTATAGTCTTTGATTGGTGTTGTTTCTACCAATCTTGTTAAGTATTCAATTGCAGTAATGATATACCTAGCTCTTGACCTTTTTTTTGGTGGGTCAATAGGTCCCACAAAGTCTATTTCCCATTTTTCAAATATCTGCAAAGTCACTTGTTGTCTTAGAGGCATCTCATCCCTTCTGTTGGGTTTGTCAATCCTCTGACAAACATCACATTTCTAAAAATATTCCTTGGCATATTTATGGATTGATGGCCACAATAATCCTACATGCAATACCTTTTGCATGGTATCTTTTCCTGCATAGTGTCCTCCAGTTATACCTTCATGAGCTTCCACTAAATTTATGGGTTTTTCATGTTCCAATACACAGCTTCTCAAAACTTTATCTATGCCCATTTTGTATAAATGTCCTACAATAAGTTGATAGTATGCAACTTTGACTACCATATTTTTCTTCTTCACAGTGCTAAACTCTTGTGGTGCAACCCTTGTACTTAAGTATTCAATAATATCAATGAATTATTCATCAGCTACCTGTACTTAAAATAGTCATGCATCAGGGAAGTTGTCTTCCAAGTTAGTAGGTTCTTCTCCATTAGATACCCTTGACAGGTGATCAGGTCTTGCATTCATCTTCCATGGATTGAATATCACTTCAAAATAAAATTAGTGAAATAATAATATCCATCTACAGATCCTCCCCCCTAACACTAGCTTGTTGACTAAATATTTGAGGGAAGAATGGTCTGTGAAAATTTTAAAGTGTTTACCCAGTAAATAGTGCCTGAATTTTTGAAGTGCATATACCATGGCTAGGCCTTCTCTTTTTATAGTGTTGTAATTCTTCTCTGATTTTGACAATTTTATTCTTGCAAAGGTGATAGGATGGACTAAGTCCCTTGCTCCTGGATGCGCCAAATTTCTCCAAGTGCTATGGTTGATGCATCTACATGCAGATGAAATGTCTTTTCCCAATATGGAAATACTAGTATAGGCATTTTTACCATATTTTTTTTTAAAGAGTCCAATCCTTATTGACCGTCCTCATTCCACTAAAATATGGTGTCCTTTAAAACATTTTCCATCAATGCAATAATATGTGCATACCCTCTTATAAATTTCCTGTAATAACCTATATGTCCTAGTGTTTCTCTTAACTCGTTCACTGGATTTGGTTGTGGTAAATTTACAATGAATTCAATCTTAGCAGGGTCCACTAGTAAACCTTGATTACACACTATATGTCCCAACAATATTCCAAAAGGTGTACCAAAAATGCATTTATTTATATTCAATGATATCTGACATTTTCTGCATCTTTCCAACATTAGTCTTAGTACTTCTAGATCGTCTTTTAATAGACTATATACAGTCCATTCATCCAAATATACTTCTAGAAAATGATGTATGAATTACTTAAAATAATCTAAGACTACTCTTGAAAATATGGCTGGTGCATTCTTTAGCCCAAATGGCATGACTATATATTGGTAGGATCCCCATTCTATAGAAAAATTAGTCTTATACCTGTCTCCTAGAGATATTTTGATCTAATGGAAACCTAAGAATCCATCTGTAAATGAATAGGCTTCCTACCTCCCACGTTCTCTAAGACCTCATATGTAAAATGGGTAGGGAAAGGGTCATGTAAGAAATCATCATTAAGTTCCCTGAGATCTACACAAATCCTTATCCCCCCTTGTTTCTTTTCTTGGACTACCATAGGAATGATCCATTCATATTCCTCCATTGGTTCTATGATACCATCTTCGAACATTCTGTCTATTTCTACTTTCACTTTCTGCTTATATACTAGATTCAGTCTGTAGGGTCTTTTCCTAATAGGTCTAGCCTCAGTTTTGAGGGGTATATTCATCTCACTTAGCTCCCCTACGATGGATTTCATCTCTGTAAAGGTGTTTGGGAATAGTGTTTGAAAACACAAGTATTCCAACAGAGGACGAACACCTTTAGTAACCACTCACATAACCAGATCAAATATCAACACACCGATATTTCACATGGTAAAACCCCTACGGGGAAACATCCACAACCCTAGCCAACACGAGCACTTGGAGCAGTTTATTAATGCAAAGAAAAATATTACAGAGATATTTTACAAGAGAGTTTCTCACAATCGATCATCGAAAAATGACCCTCCATGCTCTTTAAATAGAGATCATGGACCAATCGGGTGCTAAGGCACAAATCAATGGCCGTTAATATCGAGTAGAGTATGACCCGTTGGATCACTCTATGTCGGGAACATATCGTGATAGTCAGATTTCCTATCTACAAATACATACTAATGCATACTAAAGAAACACACTAGAAAACACACTTTTACCTAATGAAACAATAGACCAAGTAAATCTTAACTAACTCCTAAGTGTCTAAATATCCTAACATCCCCCCTTAAGAACAACTTGGGATAGGATTGAAGGATTTAAAATAGTGACACAATAGGAGAAGGAAGGAGTCATTAGAGCCTATCCCCCCTTAATGAAAACTTCCAGAACTCCTAACATAGATCGAAGTTTGGAAAACTTCGCTTCTGTAAGAGACTTTGTGAAAATGTCTGCAACTTGATATTTTGTAGGGCAAAAGAGCACTTCAATAACTTGATCATGAATGAGCTTTCTGATGAAGTGAATGTGTATCTCGATGTGTTTTCTACGCTGATGTTGAACTGGGTCTTTGGCGAGCTTGATGGCACTCTGATTGTCACACCAAAGGCTGGTCGGATGCTGGTGCAAGAATCCAAACTATGAAAGGATCTGTTGAAGCCATAGGGCTTCTTGAATTTCATTTATTGCTATTTGGTACTCTTCTTCTGTTGAAGAAAGTACAATAACATGTTGTTTCTTACAGGACCAAGTGTCAGGTCTTGAACCAAGGTTGAAAACATAACCTGCAGTAGACTTCCGATCATCAGGGTTGCTGACCCAATCTGAATCAGTGAAACCAACCAATAAAGGAGTCCCCCCCAAACTGTAATGTATCCCGAACTGAACTGTACAACAAACATAATGAAGTGTCCTTTTAGTTTCTTTCCAATGGATTTCATGGGGAGTTTGCATATACTGGGCAACAAGACCAACAACAAAGGAAAGATTAGGACGGGTATGAGTCAAGTATAAGAGGATACCAACTAACTGACGGTACAGGGTGGCATCAACTTCAGAAGAAGTGCAGGTGGCAGTAAGCTTGACTCCAGACTGGATGGGAGAGGGGTTTGGTTTACAATTGTCCATGTGAAAGCGACGAAGAAGGTCACAAGCATACTTAGACTGGGAAATAAAAAATCCTTCATTGGTTTTCAAAACTTGGAGGCCAAGTAAATAGTGAAAAAATCCTAAGTCTGTCATTTCAAATTTCTTCTTAAGGCTGGTTTTCATCAACATAAAGGACAAGTATTATGAGATGTATTCCTAAGTTTTTGCTATAGACATTAGGATCAGAATGGCATCTAGAGAATCCACTGGCAATAAGAAAGCTATCCATTTTGGCATACTAATCTCGGGGAGCTTGCTTGATACCATAAAGATATTTATTGAGGTGACAAACAAGGCTAGAGTCATTCTGGACATAGCTAGGAGGTTGTTCCAGGTAGATTTCTCCTTACAAATATTCGTACAAGAAGGCAGATTTAACATCCATATGATGGACCTCCCATTTATGTGAGGCAACAAGGGAAACAACAAGGCGAATGGAATTCATTTTTTCTACAGGGGAAAAGGTTTCATTATAGTCAATTCCTTCAACTTGGGAAAATCCTTTGGAAACTAACCAAGCCTTGTGTCTTTCAACACTTCCATATGATGCATACTTAGTTCTATAGACCCATTTTCATCTAAAAACTTTTCTTCCTTTTGGAAGAGGTACAAGATCCCAAGTATCATTTTCCATTAAAGAATGATACCCTTCATTCATTGTTGTATCCCAATCTAGATGACCTGAAGATTTTGTAAATGTCTCTGGATGATGAGTTTCTGAAACTTGAGTGAAACGAGAAGAGGATCATTGGAACTGTGAACGTGTTTGACATTGATCTGAAGGATCACCGACAAGATCACCAATTGCTTCTCGTGTTGAACAGACCCATCTCGGAAGCAGTGGAGTTGGTGCTGGTTCAGGTTCAAAGGACTCATCTGGAGGAGGGTGAGCAGGAGGAGGTGGATTTTCATCCTCACTGTCATCATTTGAAGAAGAAACCAGATCATAATAAGGCACAAACATTGAATATGTTGCATAGAACGAAGAAGGCACAACCGTCGAATTAGGATCGCATGCCAAAGAAGACACAAATGACAAATTTGGCTCACAGGCCAAGAGATTTTCATCAAATTTAACATCTCTTCTAACAATAATTTCATTACAATGTGATTGAAGAAGTCTATAACCTTTGACATCTTCATAATAACCAACAAATATACACTTCTTACTTTTAGGATGTAATGCTTTCCTTTTCTCATCAGGAATGTGAGCCCATGCTATATTGCCAAATACACGGAAGTGACTTACTTCTGGTTTAATTTTAGTCCAAGATTCTTCTGGTGTTATGTTTTTAAGATCCTTTCTGGGAGTGTGATTTACTATGTAATTTTCACAGTTGATGGATTCCGCCCAATACTTTAGACTTAATCCCTTAGATTGGATCACCCAATTAGCCATTTCTTTTAATGTGCGGTTCTTTCTCTCAACAACACCATTTTGTTGTGGTGTATATGGAATATTGTGTTGCATTTGGATTCCCTGTGTAGTGCAGTAATTTGTAAAATTCTTGTTCACATATTCGCCTCCATTATCTGTTCTTAACCTTTGAATTTGATGTCCATATTGCTTTTCTACAAGGGCCTTGTAGGCCAAAAAATTGTCTCTTAAGTTTTAAGAAGTAAACCCAATTACGTCTAGAAAAGTTGTCAATGAAAGTTAAGAAATACTTTCCCTAGAAAAAGAAGGAGAAGAAAGTGGACCACAAAAATCACTGTCAACAAGTTGCAAAGGACCCGAGGCATGCCAAGAGTCACGGTTTTCAAAACTGTCCTTATGATGTTTGCCGAGAACACAACTGGCACAAACACCATCTCTTCATGAAACAAGAGGAAGACCAGTCACCATCTCTTTATTACAGAGTTGTTGCAACGAGCGATAGTTTAGATGACCAAACTGCTCATGCCAAAGTTTTCTCAAGTCATCACTATGAGCAATAAAAACTGATGAAAAAGATGATGACCCAAAGTTGTCAAACTTGTACAACCTAGTAATATCATCAACAATTCCAGTTGCAAGAACATGATTAGGATATTTTAGATCCTTGATTACAACTTGGTGAGGTGAAAACTCTACGGTTTTACCTTCACCTGAATGAGTGATTTGATATACTCATAGAAGGTTACAAGAAAGAATTGGAACACATAATACATCATTGAAATCACCATTTTCTACTTGTACTGTTCCAGATCCTTCAACACTATGAGATCTATCATCACCAACAAATATTTTATTGGTGTTACATTCATTTAGAGTAGAAAATATGTCTCTATCATTAGCCATATGATAAGATGCTCCAGAATCAATAAGCCACTTATCAGAAGTAGAAGTAGAAGGTGTATTAAAGGAGAAACCAGAAGAAGAAAGTGAATGTCCATGAGAAGAAGAAGAAGGAGTAGAATCAATACTGATGTTGTGCTTCTTCATCACTTATTCTAAAGTTTCCATCTTCTTGAAACATTTGGACTCATCATGACCATCTTTATCACAAAAGTTGCAATGTCTGTTAGTATTCTTATTTTTTTATTTTTCTCCTTTGTCTCCATTAGGAGAAAAAGTTGTTTGAGTGGGTTTGAGACCCTTATATTGCTTGTTGTTGTGATGAGGATGTTTCTTCTTGGGATTATTGGGTTTATCTTTTTGATGGAAAAGTAAGTCTTTGTTGGAGGTACCTGTAGTGCTGATCACTCCAAGTTATACTAGCTTATCTTTCTCTCTAATCAAAGAATTGCAAAATTTCTCAAGAGTGGGTTTTTGATAAGTTGCCCCTACAACCTATTGAATGGCATAAAAGGTAGATACAAACATAGAATATGCACTACCTATCTTAGAAAGAATAATATAGATGCAACGATCTTCATATATCTTTATGTTACATTCTTCACATAAAGTTCTGAGTGTTTTAAACTTAGATAGACAGTATTAACCAAAAAGAGAGACTTGAACTCAAGACCTCTTACTTAATATGGAAACTTTTAACCAAATGGTCTAGAAAAACATACTGTAATGTTCAGAAGGAGGATTGGGGGTGTTTTTTTTATTGTTGTGGAATACGGCCTTGGAGAGCATGCTAAAAAAAAAATCTTTTCACACAAGAAAAAAAAATCACTTCTCGATGACAACAAGGGTTAGATCTCAATTAGCTTACCTGAAAGATGCACCTTTTCCTATCTATTTATGATTTTCCAATATCGCACAGGGCACGGGGCAAAGAGAATACACATATCTAAAAGAGTAGCAACCTGGAAATAAAAAATACAAAACCGCAATAAAACCAAAATACTTCTCTGCAAAAAAAATTAAAAAATGCGTATTCAAACTTTATACCTACGGATTTGACTGTAATGGTCGTATCTTGGGAAAACGGAAACCTTTTCGAGTGAAATGAAAAGTGTTCTTGAATGAAATGAGTTATCTAGACGCAATGGAATATACTTCTCGACCAATAAATGTATGGAAATGACCAAAAATGGAGATGAGACAACTCGGCTTCACGATCTCGATCTACAACAGGAGCGGGTCTTCAAACAGGCTCTGATACCATGTTCGACAACACAAGCATTCAAACTGAGGACAAACACCTTTAGTAACTACTCACATAACTAGATCAAATATCAACACATCGATGTTTCACATGGTAAAACCCCTACGGGGAAACATCCACGACCCCAACCAACGTGACCACTTGGAGCAGTTTATTAATGCAAAGAAAAAGATTACAGAGACATTTTACAAGAGAGTTTCTCACAATCGATCATCGTAAAATGACCCTTCATTCTCTTTAAATAGAGATCATGGACCAATCAGGTGTTAAGCCACAGATCAATGGCTATTAAGATCGAGGAGAGTATGAACCATCAGGTCACTCTATGTCGGGAACATATCGTGACCATCGGATTTCCTAACTACAAATGCATACTAATGCATAATAGAGAAACACACTAGAAAACACACTTTTACCTAATGACACAATAGACCAAGTATATCTTAACTAAATCTTAAGTGTCTAAATATCCTAACAAATAGGTCATTGTATTCGTGCAGTAACTTTATTATTCTTTCTACTATTTTTTCATTACAATAGTCTCCAATACTTGCCATTTTAGGATTGTCATTGGTCTCAATGTTATCTTTCATAAATTTGATTGGTGTAACATGTTAGAAAAACAGGATCGCGAAGCAATAAAATAAAACAAATGCGGAAATAAAACATAGAATATACACAATACAATAGAGACACAGATATATGTGGTTCACATAGTGTGGGCTACGTCTACGAGAGAAATTGCCAGGTACTTCCTTTATTATTATCCATCAAATGAAGGGATACAACCTACAACACACTCGCTGCAACTTCCTCTTCTTTATCTCACAATCTCCTCTCTCATAATACAATATTCACAATGATGCATAGCCACAATACATTTCCCTCATAAAAGAGGGTTTCCTTCTAGGGAAAAAAACCCTAACATAACTTCTACCGTCATATCTGCGACCTTATAATGAACGGTCCATATTTATAATGAAGTTACAATATACATTTACAAGGAATTTTTTCCTTTGGGGGATTCACCCCTGAACCGTCATCGGGGAACGCTATCCCATGAACCCCCGTCGAGGGACCTCTTTCCCCCGGACCCCCCATCCGATCTGATAGCCCCATGAGACCCTGGAGGGGGGCTAACCCCCCCTTCACTCCCTCGCATGGATGAGTGTACATTCTTCTGGGGTGTAAAGTATTCATGGGGTATAAGCATAGATGAAAGAAAAAGACCTCTGAATCAAGAAGATAATCAGGCTCCACAACCAACACAAAAAATACTTCTGACTCTGGAGATGGACCTTCCACCTCTCTTTCCCCTTCAATTTCTGTAATCTGAATCTTGCAGAGATCATCTTCATCTGGTTCTTCCACTTCAACATGATAACATGAGAGTAATTATTTGATTTTCTGTCTATTATGTTGTTGATATTCTATCATGATTTCAAATCCTAGTTCATTGATAAATATCATTCCCTATATCAACTTCAATGTTGAATCAATGTTGGGGTTCTCATGTTCAAATGAGAAGGTTATTGCAAAATTTTGTTGTAATCCTGTCCATTTTGTAGTGCCTCTGCGCATATGCTAGTCTATATACTAGTTCCCTAGGATTCCTTCCAATGTATGGATAAAGTGATGAGTCCATTCTTCTGGTGGTATAATCCTCCATTGTGCCTTGCACTTTTCCAAGTGTTCCACTAGTGTTCCCTATCCATCATACCTCTGCATTTTATTTCTCCCCTGCTCTGCACCAAATCTAATGTGCAATACTCATTTATACTAATGCCATTCCTGAATGGTTTCTTTGTGTGCACCCCACCATCTTGCAGGTGTGGCATTGAGTGCAATATATAGGGATAAGAGCCTCTGATTTTTTAACACTTCATCTTCATATTTTGTCAAGAATTCCTGTAATTCATTTAACCCATGAAAACTGGGAGGTTCTCTTATCTTTGTACCAACCCATCTTAGTGTATGGTCTATTCTTGCACAAATCCTTGTTGAAACTTCATGTAATCATTGTTTCCAATTCTCCAAAACCGTGTCTGAGTCAGAAGATATGATGTAATACTTCTCGATCTGAGTACCCCATCTACATTTGGGTTAATATAATCCTCTTCTTGCGTGGTGGTTCTGTACAATTTGTTATTTCCTCTTAATCCAAACAAGTGGGTTCTACAAACCTTTCTCCTTATGAAGGATCCAATGGGGAAATGAATCTATATTCACTTGATTCAAAATTCATTTTTCTTGTCTTCAACTTGATTGTATATTGTTTATAAGATGCCCAATCCAATCCAAGCAATGTTGGTTAAGGTGTTATTTCATATGTTATCTCTATTACTTCAAAATATGCCATAGTGTTCACTCCATCCAAATAGTGTTCACTCCATCCAAATCTACTACCACCCCTTTAAGACTTCCAATTCGTAGCACTTTGTGTTGATTTGATAATTTCAATCGAACATGTGAGTAGCCTAAGGTATATTCCCCCATACACTGCCATGTCTTCTTAGGTACAACATTTAATTTAGAGCCTAAGTCCAGTATGATATCTCCCATATTGAATTCCCAATGTTGGTATTCAGTCTTAATTCTCTCCTTGTCCTTCTTCTTGTATGGAGATGATTGACTATTTTCTATTCTAACTTTCCGTCCACGGTGATACATCTTTCTAGGATATCTTGTAAAATCATAACAAATGATGGGTCATTCAATAACTTAACACAAGATTGAAAAAAGGTATTTATGGTACTTACTTTCTCTAAAGGTTTTCCTTCATTGGTATGGTCCATTGAGAATAAAATCCCATAAATTGGTGGATTTTCAAGTTGTTGTGCAACTGATGTAGATGACACATTCTGATTGAGAAATTCCTGTCTAGATTCCTTAAATGTTTCCTGTTCTTTTCGTGCGTCAAATTGATTATTTGGTTCATTATTATTACTAACCCTTTGGTGTTGCACTGGATCTTGTTTTACTGCATCATTTCTTGTCTTGGATCCTCCTCGAGTGACTATATTGATGTCTCTCCCATCATCCCTAGCTTCTATATAAATCCACTAGACATTGTAGTTGTTCTGGTTCCTTTTTTATTTAATCTTCACCAACAGTTTTCGACAGTCTTCTGTGTCATGATCTGTTGCACGACAATACATACATGTCGCTAGTGGGAGTGGGCAATCCCTTACATAATGTCTTGGATTTTGGTATTTTTGGCACACTTCTGGTTCTCTTCCTCATCCAAATCATCCTCTGCCTCATCCTCCACCTCTATATCCACCTATATCTTTGCATGGCACATTGTACTGAGGTACATGGTTATAATGCATAGGGTTATACTATGGTTGTGCATTATTATACCGCGGATGTGCAATGTCATACTATTGTTGTGCATTATTGTATGGTGGTGGTACTTAGTTGAAATGAGGTTCAACTTGTCCTATCATAATTTTGTCTTTCACCTTATAAGTATCTGAAGTTCTTTCTCTCATCATCTCTATCGTCCTACAATCCTTATCATCATGACCCACTCACTCGCAAAAATTGCAATATGAACTTTTGGGTACTGTCTTATATTTTTGCATCATTGGACAATGATATGGATCATGCCTATGTGTCTTACAAATATCGCACCATGGTCCTCCTATTGGAAATGGTTTTGGCACCCCCGTCTCCATATACTGTGCGAAAGTTGGACACTCATTCTTATGGTGTTCTTCTATCCTGCATAAGGTACACCAAACAACTTCTCTTTTCTCTTTACCCTTATTCTAGTTAAGTTGAAATGTTAGATTCTTCAAATCCTCCTTCAACGCCTCTATTACTAGATATGTATGATGATACTAGTTCTCTTCTAGTTGTAAGGCTTCTTGTAGAGCCTCTGCCTGATTTTGGAACTTATGTTGTCTTAATGGATATTTCAAATGTGGTAATACTAAGTTCAAAAATAAATTCCTATGTTGCATGTCATTCATTGCATACTTCAACTTACCTTTTAGACACTTAAACCTATGATCAATCTCCCAAACAGACTCACCTGGTTTTTGCCTGATTTCAATCATTTCATTCATATACTGGTCTTCCGATCTAGGCTTTTGAAATTCATTTATCAATAGTTATTTCACATTTGAAATAGTCTTTGTTACTCCTGGTGGAACGTTTACATATAGGCTCATGTACGAGTCTAGTGTGTGGTATCTTACTATGATAGCTAACTGCGTGATCTTTGTATCCTCATTTTTTATCTTCTTTGCTTCCTATATCTTCTCATAGATGAATATGTTCTTTTCAGGGTCCTTTGATTCCTCTCCCAAAAAATTTGGTAACCTGATAGTGGGATCATGTTCTTCCATTTTAAACGTTGTTGAACTACTACCTCTGCATGGTGTAGAGAATTGACTGTTACTTCCTGAACCAACTCCTCCTGTTATTTCTCCTTGCTTGTATGTGTTTCATGTTGTATTCCTTACACTAAACGTCAGTTTTCTAAATGTTGGTGTTCTTTTTGGTGTGTTAGTGGCACATGGGGTTGTAGGTTCCACACTGACGATGATCTGGATTTAAGTTCTTCCTTATTTTCTTGCCCTTGGACCTCCTGTTTTCATTTCATATGTTGCACACATGATTTCCTCAATATTCTCCGCATCCCATAGATCATCTACCTCTTCTTCATCACTTTCCAATCCCTCTCTATCAACTATGGCTCTCTTCTTTCTATTCATCTTATATTGGTAGGGTACTCCACTGCACATATTTCCATATTTTTCCATTATCTTCTTTATCTGGTATTCCTCCATCATGATTAGGTCCATGGAATACTTCTTCTTTCATTTATCCATGTTGGCACAGGGGCAGACCTAGGGTTCAACACTTCGACAATGCACCAACAAAACCCTAAATATCGACCCTTTCAGCAACACCTACGAAGCAGGTGAAGTCTCACTCGAGGTAGAAGCAGGGGGGGTTACAGGACTCAGGTGTCTGTAATCAAGATGGGACAGAAATATGTGATAATACCACTTCATAGAGTATTCTACTGACACTTAGAAGGTGATATGAATTAGTTCATTAGATTGAATAACATCACAAAACATACCCTAATAGATATTGACGCAGTAACAACAAAGATCAAGAATCTCAACCACTTAACACATATCATTAGGTTAGGTCTAGCATTCATTCATCAATAACAAAAGTAAGCACTAAAAATCAATAGATCTATCTAACATACATAATAAGAAAAGCACCGAGCAGATTCATAACATAACCGACAAAGCACAAAGAAAACTAGAGACACATGATATACATCGTTCACCCCAGCATGGGGCTACATCCACCAATTGCTTCATCTTCTTTATTATTCTTCAATATATTACATTCAATTTCTCTTGTCCACTAAGCCATAGAGCCAATCTTCACACCAGACAAGAGATCTGCGCACTGAGCACCAGATCCTCCTTCCCAAAATTATGTCAAGGCATAGAGCCAACTTCTCTATCAAGTACAGAGCCTTACATACACATTTTGTTGCACAAAGCAACTCAGAACTACTTACACTTCGCCACTACCCACTATTCACTACCAGATACATTCTTTCTTATTTATACTTTTAAAATCCCTTACAAAAATCCCTAAACATGGGAGAACCCATGGGCCGACATCCCATAACCCATTACAAAAAACATAAGGAACCCCTTGCTAGGTCCACATATCCCACAAAATCGGTGAGATCCACAATCTCAGCTCTGCCTGGGCACTCCATCTTCGACCATCTTTTCGAAGTCCAAAAGGTGGTTAAACCTGACCAAGGTTTCCTCAAAACTTGGTCGAGGGCCAACAGGCCCCCAACACTCATCTATGACTCATCCCGAGTCTCTCAGGTCTGGGAAATGCTGCCTCGAAGGCCTCGATCTTGAATCGAGCTGCCTCGATTTGCTGCTTCGCCTGAGCCTCCTTCTTAGCGAGGTCCTGGATCATCTACTCTATAACAGGCCCTTCTAGGATTTGTTCCACTGTTGCAACCACTTGGTCTAGTTGCGAGCCTTGTCCCTCAATTTCTTCAAACACCTTGCAGGATTTATCCTGCACAGGTTGTAGCTTATGCGTGACTTCCATTACCCTACCCTGGATGGCAGTAATCTTCTGTTGTACTACATGTTGTTCTTGAGATATATTCACTCTATCAACTGTAGTGAGCAGCTTCATCTTCACCTGCACGAAGAATGTCTGTTTATGTGCCTTCTGTAACTACAATTCTAGTTTTCTTAGCTCTAGATCTTCTGCGAGGCGTTCATAAGTTTGTGCGCCTCTATCACTCAGTTGTTTGCACTCTGAGGCGAGGGCCCTTATCCTTATTTCTGTGTTCTTAGATAATTCATCCCTCTGATCACACACCTCCTACGGGGTGCTCGACACTACTTGGATCTCCAACTTTGTTATCCTTGCTTGAACCTGTTGGATGGTCTCAGCGAGCTTCGCCACTTGAACCTCGACAGACTCATGTTCCTCCTGTGCCAAGCTTGGCATAGAGTGACATGATTTACTCACTTCTTCTTTGACTATGGCCTGTTCTATTAGAAACTGCTCATTTTCTCTCTATAGCTTCACTTTGGCCTCCTGGAGCATCACCCAGAACTCTTGTTTCTCATTTTCATAAGCGGTTACACAGTACCAAACTACTTGTAATTGTTCTAAGACTTCCTCTTTTTCTTGTTTCAAGGCTTCTGTAGCCTTCTCCTTATCTCTTTGGACTTTCTAAAGTCAAGTCTCTATTGCATCTGCAAGTCTTCTCAATTGGGCTGGTTCATCCCCCAATTATGCATTATGTGACAAGGAAGGCGCAGTAGGTACTGCGTGGACCGAATGAATATCTTGTTGTAGTTCTTTCAGTTCCTTCTCGATCCTTCCATACAACTTCTCCTGCTTCGCTCTATAACTCTATAAAATGTCCTCAGATGAATCCTCCATGGATTCGCGGACTAGACTGATATCATCCTCTGTGAGCATGGCCTCCAACTGGGGATTACTAGCTTGCGTATTCTTTCTTGCTGAAGGTTTCTGCAGAGAAACCTTCGTCTTATGTGGTGTTATTGTTTCAGTATGGGGATCTTTTGCCAGTGTAGCTTCACCTTCTCCTTTCTTTTCTCCTTCATCCCCTCCTCCTTGTCCATTTTCTTCATCTCCTCCTAGAAAGACATATACATTTTCTTCAGAGGCATTGTCCTCCTCATCAGTCTCTATATTCTGGACTTCTTCCTGCTTTTTCTTCTTCTTTTTCCCACTGGACTATCTGACGTGCTTGACCCGGGTGACCATGGGGATTCCTATGGTGTCAGTGTTAGAGAGTTCGACATCAACAACAGGTACAAGGAACTCTTCCAACCATTCCTTGGTAATCTACTCCATGTATTCATCTGTTAGATTATAGTACAATTGTAACTCTTCCTTTCTCTCATCTCGATGCACAGTCATATAGATCAAATGAGGATCTACGTAGAACTTTTCTATTGGTCTATATTGGTGCAGCGTGCATGGTGTCATGCATGAAAATGATTCAATGGAAACCTTCAGTTGTTTATAATAAGCATCAAACAAAAGGTTGGACTGCCACTGCTTCGACATATCGTTGGTGTACCAGAAGGTAGAAAACCTACCGGCCAACGACTTCGATGGTTCTATCTCCAGAAATATGGCTCCTTCAGGAATTTTCCAAGTGATAAATGTGATCAAAATGATCAGCCAACTGAAATGGAATTCATATCCCAGATCCTGATCTTAGCGACAGTATTTCTCTAGTTCATTGATGAGGTAAATTGCCCAATTCATCTGCATTCCTTCCACACATTTTCCTACGAGTTCCACCACGAACCTGGTGACTTGTGTGGGGTGGTTCTTTCTTACGATATTTCTAGATATGAGTTGGCAAGAAAGGTTCAATGCACTATCCTGTATAGAGGCTACCTTGTAGCCTCGCTTTCCTTTTCCAACTTTGTCGTAATATTCCTTGATGCATTCTGCTAGGGAGCGGTCTGAAGCCTTCCCTAGGAAAAGTTGCTGAGGGTCAAGTCCCTGCATGCTTAACCCTATAATCAGGTGGATCAACTCCAAATCCATAGTAATTCTCTAGTCACGTCACAAGTATCCTCCATGATAGCACAACAAGAAGATTTTAACGGAAGCTTTAACCTCCTCATGATGGCCAAAATGGGGAATATTCATCACATTTAGCACAGTGGACTACGCCAGCTCCTTAATCCATGGCTAGGAGATGAGGCGAGGCTTCTTCCCAGTTTTCTTCATCAAGTATCGGTTGGGTGCAATCATACCATAGTTCTTCATATCCCCTAGTTTGAAGTCTTTCTTCTTCAGTAGAGGGATCTATCCCAATTGGCTCTCGACTACGCATATTCCCTTTGAAATATATGCGGTGAACAGAGAGTACTCATAATCACTTGGAATGTTGTTGCGATTAACCATGCCAACCAATGGTGGAATGTACTCTGGTAATATCGACAGGATCTTCTTCGCATTAGCCAAATCGTCGTGATGCTTACTTCATTGCTTGGTGATGGGGTTGACACAATTAGAATGTCGTCTGGTCGGAGGGGAATCCTACAGTAATCTGGTTGAAGATGCCTAGACACCTTCAGATAAATTTCTATCGACCATTATCTTCTTGAGGAAATCCTCAACAAACTTCTCTAATGCATTAGGTTCGCCCGATATTCTCACTTTTAAACATATAGGTCAGGGTAGGAGAACGGACAGGCAGGGTAGAAAAATGTATTGCGAGGTCTAGCTTATGATAACACAGCTTGACACACAATAAATTCTATTCTTGGCTCAGTAAATCATGGCTAGCAAACATTGGTCCCACCGGAGCGTCCGATGAGTTAAATAAGCGAGGCACCATAACATATTCTTCCAATGGGTAGGAATTCTTCCATAAATGCGAATCTGTCCATTATGGTATGGTTTCAACATCCCAAAAGTGGTCCATCCACCCATAAATGCATTTCCTAGCCGTTCTAGAGAGTCCTTCTAACAGACGGGGTTCCTCTAACAATCATATAGCTTTGCCAGGGAAAATTCCCATTCTGCGCAGTACTGTTGTTCCGGCGAGGTTCAAATCCTGCAAACCTGCCTCCTACGAGGTTCCAGTCTGTGAAGTCTTTCGTCTGTTCTCTGTATCTTCCTATAGATTTTCTAACTTGGCTTTCTTTTTACTGAGCTTCCTTTCCTTCTTTCCTGTGATCCGAGTCTCTCTAATTGTTTCTGGATTCCTCTTTCCATTCTTATTCTTATCTTCTCCTAGTGTAATGACTTCGCACTGCTCATGTTCTCTCAAAGGGTTCAAAGTTAATATCCCTTCTCTTATTAATTCTAGGGTGGATATTCTTTTTTCTTGCATGGATAGGTCCTTCAAACATTCTTGCATTCTTTCAACCTCAACAACTAATTATCTTTCGCTCTGTTGCTTCGACTTATCTTCTCATTCTTCTATTAGTCATTCTATTTATCTAGTTATGAAATCCCTTAGTTCTTGTTTTTTCCTTTTTGTAGCTTCTTCCTCTTCTTTCCTTCTGATCCGATATTTCTCAATCCAATTCTTACTTATTAAAAGTGGGAAAGGGGCGTTGTTCTCAAAAAGTTTAATGACTTCAAATTATTCTTCAGTCAAAGTTCCATGGATAATAAGAGGTACATTAGTAACTCTTCCACATATGGTTATCAACTTATCCTTAAACAAACCTATCCTTCCCAATGAAGGTACCACAGTAGGATTTCCTAAGATTTTGCAAGTGTCTTATGTCATAATATTCACGCGTGTTTCTTCATCCAAGACACAGTCTATGTTGAAGTCGTCGATTCTTGCACTTATGCGTTGTTTTACTTTCAGGATTTCTGGTAAACTTACATCTTTGTGTTGATTCATTGTTTCTTTCAACTCTACTAATGTAGTTTGAAATTTCTCAGATTCTTTCTCTTGATGATTCTCTAACGTTCTCATAGTCTCTTGACTTCCTTCATAGTTTCCTTGTCTCATGTTCATTCTTTCAACTTTATCAATCATCCTTGGACAATCCTCAACCTGATGACCAACAATCTTACAAAAAGGACATATAGGACCTATACCAGGGCATTCCTTAGAAAGATCTCCCAGCCTTCTGTAGTTATAACACAACCTCAATCTTCTTTTTCTCTTATATGTTCCCCATATTCTTCTGTACTGTGCACTACGATCACAGTGCTGGACCTGCAACCTATAAAAATTCTTTCTAGGTTCCCGCATCCACTTATTAGTCCAAAAATTCTTTTTATGCATAGGAATAACATATATTTCTTCATTTCTATTAGCTTTACTTAAATCAATTATTTCTTCCAACTGCACCCTATCTTTCAGACTAGGACAATCTCTATTAAACATACTTAAATTCATACTTTCGAAACAAAAATTTTCACTTATATTACTCTTATCAAAGCACAAAGCTTTACCACTTTTCTTCAGATCGGATTTCTTTCTTAGCACAGAGATTTTCAAGTCAAGTAGAGTACTGCGCACTTCAACAACATATCTACGTACAAAGATTCTATTTTCTTTACTTCGTTCCCAAAAATCATAGTTTCAGGTCCCAAAAATGGAACCGTTTGTTGGCACAGGGGTAGACCCAGGGTTCAATGCTTCGACGACACACCAACAAAATATTAACTACTGGCCCTTTCGACAACACTTGCAAAGCAGGCGAAGTCTCATCTGAGGTAGAAGCAGGGTGGGTTACAGGACTGTTGGAAACCATATTAATCTCTATCTTTTTTTTATAAGCTTCCTACACAAGGTTTTTAAACCTTCATTAATCGTCGCAACTGTTTAAACGACACCATTATCCTTCTCTTTTTGCATGCTTTCTTTTCGTTTTCATTTTCACGACTGCAAGCGTGAAAACCCACAGTTAGAATTCATGTTGATTACATCAAATGATTATTCAGTTTATCATGAACCTATTTGTTTATGTGAGTATAACTCCTTGACCTCAAACACACCACTGATCACATATTTATTGAAACACCAAACATTTATGCATTTGATTATTGTTAATATGGTGTTGATTTATATAATATTTGATACAATGGTTTGATTGACACATTGATTTTTGGGTCAAATCGTGGTTATATAATGGTTCATCTGACATGTTGATTAAAATTCTTTTGGAAATGAACTATTATGATTCGAATGTACCATTACACCAAGGCGTCGTTCCAAGTACAACCCGGTATAATGTTCTTGCATGTCCTCGATTTGCACCACTATCCTCACACGCATAACATTAACGCTCTGCCCTTGCATTTTGGGTTGCCTTTTCTTTGTGTTGGGGACGCTTCGGGACAATGGTTCTGTGTCTATCCTGTCAAACCCTATCGCCGAATATCCTGTTGGTTTTGTGCTATTAGCTATGGCTCCTGTAGTGAGAATCAAACCCAACGGTGTCCAAACTTTGCTGCTGTTTGATAATGCCCGAGAGGACCTAGAGAGGAATGGTTGGCGGGTCTTTGTTGATAATTTTGAGGGTTTCAACCTGGCAGTTGCTCAACAATTCACGCTAACGTTCGATGGTTGCAGAGCCAAAATTGGGGATGTCCAGCTCGAATTGAACGAAGATTTCATTAGCTTAGCCACTGGTCTGCCAGCTCTGGGACAAAAATGGTTTAAGAATTCAAAGGTTGACGAAGTACCCTAGTCACTATTGCTTACCTCAAGGAATATTAACAACTGCGACAAAGGTATGCCTGTTACAACTCTAAAATCTAGATGGCACGATTTCTCATGAGTTTCATCGATTTTCCCTTAAACATGCCATATTTTCTCCTTGGAAGTTTATACAAAATGGCTAAGAATTTCAAAAGGGAGAAATCCGACTCCAGCCTCTTCCACCACTGTTTAATTAAAATTATTATGGTTCATCAGTTGAAGTTGAATGGCGATTGTTGGGACACTTTCTTGTTGAGGAATGGTTTTTCCAGTCCTGAAATAGGACAAGTTGACAAATTCGTTGTTACAGAAACCCTTGTCGGGCCTGTCATTTCCCACCCTACGCTCTTACCCTCTGTTGAACCCTCGACCTACTCGAACACTACCCAACCCTACACCCTGCCTGATTCATGTCCAAAAGACGGTGGTAAGCCTGTTAAAAAGTCTGCAAGTAAAAAGGGTAAAGGTAATAGTGATATCAATTACAAGGGTAAAAAGGTTGCGTGCTGGGTTTCACGGTGTGCTCGTAATAAACCTAAAGAAAAAACAGACCAAAAACCAATTCTGTTAAGTGAAGATTCCGACTTTGAAATCGAACGGTTTCTAACCGAAGAGTATCCATACTCACACAAACTTTTCTCAGTTAAGCTCTATGACTATGTGACGAACCTACCACCGTGTCTTAGAGACAACCCTAACTTCCCTAGGATTAAACTCAACAGAGAACCTACTGGTCAATTAAGAAGTTCCTCACCTGTAAATACACAGCCTGTTCAACCACAGTGCAATGAATGTAAGTCATGGCTCGACCGATATTATATAGACGTCCCTTTGCTCCAATCTCAGATCAAGTCTTTGGAGGACCGAGTGAATGTGCTAACCAAGGAGAACGATAGATTTCATAATGTATCCCAAGCTAATGATAAAAGACAGAAGACTACATGCTCTGTTGTCTTTAAAAATTTGGAGGCGGCCACTGCCATTGTCAATTCAAAAATAGCTTGATTAAAATCCCTGAATCCGAGGTATGGTATTTTAAAAGTAACTTTAGGATGATTTTGTTTTGTTTTGAATTAGCATACAAGATTTGTTTTCTTGAATTTATTTTTGTTGATAAAACACAATTCTATTTATAATAATAACTAGCTATAGAATCGTGAGATTCTGTAGCTAGTTACTAAAATTCGAATTTGTTGATTTTACAACTAAAATGCAATCTAAAATCATGTATTCTTGTGCATTTTCAGGTACATACGGATTCTAAAGGAAATTGGATCGCTAGTGGCATCTTTGAACATGCTATTTCTTTACATGGTTTTAAATTAGGCTGTTGGTTTTACATAGAAATGGGAATTTGGGAGATTGTATTCCCCACGATTTTTGGAACAAATTTGATAATTTCCACAGGGAATGTTTTGATCCTGTGGCCTTTATATATGTATTATTTTGTAAACAAAGACCATGGATGCCTGGGAGCAGAAACTATGGATTTGTGATTATCAGACTTGAATGAAAGTGGATATTTGCACAACTTTAGCTTCAATATATCATATTTTTGTTCAAGTTTTGCTCATTTCGATTTGTAACCAAATTTTGACTACTTTAGATATCATAATTTGTTACAGGTTGATGTGATGGGATTTAAATAGTGTCCATATTTTATGTCTCTCATTTTATATACAACAATTAATCTGTTTACATTTGATGATTAGAAGGTTGATCTTGTTTATTCAATGAGAAGTCATATGCAAATTTTTATACTCAGATTTATCTTAATATGATCATTTGTCCAATTATAAACTATTGTTGCTACATATATTACATGTTCTGTCACTAGCATTCAAAGCGTTACTGCTTCGCATTTACGAGAAGCATTGGAAAAATCTGGTGTGGGTTGGCCTCATCAAACAACAAACGTAGATGCTACGCACAAGACACATATGGATATGCGATTACAGGTTAGTTTGCTAGTAGTGTTCTATTAGTTAATTAATATAAGAATTTGTTGTAGTTTAGATAGACAATACATATTGTTATTCTTATTTCTCAGCTAGATAACTGCCATTTCATTTACTGTTTATAAAAGTTATAAAAAAATCAAAAAATACTGAACAATAGCTTTGCTGTCAATTCATATATGATTTTCGCAGGTTTTCGATAAAAAAATTGCATTTTGTGAATACTGTACATATAATAGAAATATAAATATATCGATACACTGTATATTTAATAAGTAGAACTATTATTCTGTTAGTTAGTAAAACTGTAAATACATTTTAGATTGTATATAGTTTTCAGCAGCTATTTGTTTTTCATTTAGTTAGTCTCTTTAGTTTTTTGTCTTTTTACTTTCGTAGGACTTAGATCAACTAACGAAGCTGCTAAGCCCATCAGAGTGGATTAATCCAAACGGATTGGGTTATTTATACAACCCCGGACCGGATTCACTCCTCTAATTGACGAGCGGTCAATTTCGCTCGTCAACAAGGACTCAGTTGTCTATAACCAAGATGGGACACAGATCCGTGATAATAAAAATTTGCAGAGTATTCTACTAATACTTAGAGAGTGATATGCATTAGTTCATTAGCTTGAATAACATTGCAGAGAATACCCTAATAGAGATGGACATGGTAACAAAAAAGATCAAGCATCTCAACCACTTAGCACATATTATTAGGTTAGATCTAGCATACATTCATCATTAACACAAGTAAGTACTAAGCATCAACAGATCTATCTAACATACATAATAAGAAAATCAATGAGAAGATTCATAACATAAACGAAAAAGAACAAAGGAAACCAGAGACACACGATATACGTGGTTCACCCCAGTGTGGGGCTACATCCACCAACTGCTTTGTCTTCTTTATTATTCTTCAATATCTTACATTAAGTTTCCCTAGTGCACTAAGCCATAGAGCCAAGCTTCACATGAGACATCATATATGTGCACTGATCACCAGATCTTCCTTCCCAAAATTAGGTCAAGGCACAAAGCCAACTTCTCTATCAAGCACATAGCCTTACATACACATTCTGTTTCACAAAGGAACTTAGAACTACTTACACTTAGCCACTACCCACTATTCACTACCCAATACATTCTTGCTTATTTATACTTTTACAATCCCTTACAAAAAGGCCTAAACATGGGAGAACCCATGGGTTGACATCCCATAACCCATTACAAAAACCCTAAGGAACCCCTTGCTGGGTCCACATATCCTGCAAAATTGGTGAGATCCATCATCTCAGCTCCACTTGGGCACTCCATCTTCGACCAGCTTGTCGAAGTCCAAAAGGTGGTCAAGCCTGACCAAGGTTTTCTCAAAGCTTGGTCGAGGGCCAAAAATCTATCTTTTCCTCCATTTCTCATCTTCCTATTAGTACTTCCCACCTTCCCCCATTCGTGCATGAAAGTTTAGTTGTTTGATTCCATAGTAATCACACTGTTGTCATACAATAAAATCTTGATTGAAGTATACACCGATATGATGTACCTACCTCTAGGTCCTTCTAGAAAATCCTTCTCTGTCGTTGTGTAATAATTCACGGTATCTACTCCAAATTCCGTGATAACACCTGCAACAATACTGTCTAACCAGAAACTTACCGCACACATAAATGTGTTATTAACTAACTGCAACTGCATGATCTCGACAAGATTCCATTCTAGCTATCTAATTCGATTTGTAGGGTAGTTGTCATTTAACCTCAATAACCACTACTGCAACAAATGTGGGAAATAAAATAAAAATACCTCATGCAGGTCACTAGAAACGTATTTTTCAAGATATTTGCACGAAGTTAGCTTAGGTTTTTTGTTGTCCTTCTGCGCAAAATTGAGTACCTTCATTTTAAACCATCTTTTGATCTCTGCCTTTGTTGGATTCCATGGCATGAACATTCCCTTCTATACTTTCATCCTATACATGTTTCTTTCACGGATCCCATCCACTCAATCCCTTGTAGTCTGAGTCAGCAACAAAACCATTTGTTGGTTATATCTATGACTTGTTACTTCTTCTTGGGTTGACCCAGGTTCATATATCAACAAGTTTCCAACAAAAAACTCTAAAACTATCGGCCC
Source organism: Picea engelmannii (assembly GCA_009831015.1). Taxonomy (NCBI): domain Eukaryota; kingdom Viridiplantae; phylum Streptophyta; class Pinopsida; order Pinales; family Pinaceae; genus Picea; species Picea engelmannii. The sequence goes on from ML812747.1 coordinate 84,073, forward strand.
TCATGGTAAAATAGAAGGAACTTCTCTACACAGGGTGCACAATGAAGTCTCACCCTAGATAGCTCTATGGGTGACTACAATACCTAGGTGTTTTTAGTATAGGAATGAGTGGGGATCTGGGAATGTATTATATCTTTATTTATGCATTAAATTTGTTATTGATTCAATTATTTATAAGATTCATTCATATTTAGCCTTATGCATGCATGCTAATACATATAGTTAATCATTCATTCATAAGTTAATCATTGAAAGAAATTAAACATTCAGAAACATGAAGCATAACACAATTTTTACCATGGTTCAGACCCTCCTGGGCTACGCCCACAAAGATTTGGATTTTCTACTCTTTTATTTAATCTGCTGGAAAATATGGAACTGTGCACATTACATATTCAATCATACAATCATTATGAGGTTAAGGAACCTTTGTGAGGTGGACTAGATCACACTAGGCTCCTCATACTGTGACCTAACCCTCAAAATATAGCTTATACGACTCTTTTACACCTCAATAACTTTCAACAACTAACCAACAACAACTCATAAAACATCCAACCTCTTGGGTATGTGTTATATTCTTTGCACGAGTAGTAGTGTCTAAGTTGCAACAGGCGCATAGGGGGGAGAAAGCCCATGGCGTAGGGGTTTGGGGGCAGCTCCCCTGAGAAAAGTTTTTTTCCTCGGGAAATGTGTCATATGTTTTCCTCATTTTTTATGTTGCCTCAATTTTCGTGTCCATTGTTGGGCATTTTTTCGGCACATGGGTTTTTTCCAATGGTTTTCTATTTATGGTTAAGGAATTAGGGTTGTTGACTAATCCAAGTCATTGGTTTAGGGTTTTGGATGTCGTTGGTTCCTATATGTATATTGTATTGTAAAAAATGTATCACTATGAATGAATATATAATATGATGGTTTTCCCGGTTTGGGTTTCTAGGGGAAAACTCTTTGTGTAATGTTTGTATTTTCCATTGTATATTTTATGTTATTTTACTGAAAATATGTTTGCAGTAAATATTTTACAAGGTTAAAATCTACATTTGGTATCAGATATTTCTTGGCTTCAGGGGGGTGCCTTTGTGGTCAAGGGTTTGGCTTGGAACTGTAATAAGCCTTGTTACAGTGGGGGATTTGTGGTATTGATTTTTCAGGTGAAAAGAAATGGAGAGAAATTAAAAAATGGAGATCGAGAAGTTTAATGGGAAACGTTTTGAGCTGTGGAAGCTAAATATGGAAGATCTCTTGGTAGACAGATATCAGTGGATGTAATGGATCTATGTACTGCACCTACAGGAACCTCAACAGATGACTGGAAAAAGTTGGATCAGAAGGCAAATAGCACAATCCGACTATGTCTCTCAGATTCAGTACTACTGAATGTGTTAGAGGAAGCTACAACCAAGGATTTATGGGTTAAGTTGGGGAAGTTGTATCAATCTAAGTCCCTAGTAAATAAACTATTCCTGAGAAATAAGCTATATAATCTGAGGATGAGAGATGGAGACTTGGTGGAAGAGCATTTGAACTCCTTCAATATTGTGGTAAGTCAGTTAGTATCTGTTGAGATTAAAATTTCAGATGAAGATAAGTGTATCGGTTTACTGTGTTATTTACTATACTCGTGGGATAGTCTGGTTGTGGCCATAGGTAGTAATTCAACTACCTTAAAGTTTGATGAAGTGGTCTTATCCTTGTTTTTGGAGGAGATGAGACGTAATAACATGGAAGGACATAGAACAAATGCATTATTTGCAAGAGGATGCTAGTAGGAAAGAAATAGATCTAAGTTCTCAAGTGGGAGATCTAAGTCTAAGGGAAGATATAAATCTCTAGGAAAGTTTGTAAATGTATGCTGGAGATGTGGAAAAGAAGGGCACTACAAGAAGAAATGTAGATCCAAAGTTGAGAAAAAGAAGGGATCTGAAGAATCTCCTTCTACATAAGAAAAGGCATCCAAGGAAGAAGGAGGGGATGTCTACTTGGCTTCTTCAAGCACACATGGAGATCATGAGGCATGGTTGGTTGACTCAAGTGCATCCTTTCATATGAATCCCCAGAGGGAGTGGTTCTATGAATATGAAAGGTATGGTGGAGGTAATGTTTTTTTAGGTGATGATTCGACAACCAGAATCATAGGACAAGGAAAATTCAAGTTGAGGCTCATATATGGAAGTATTATAAAACTGCATGGTGTTTTGCACATCCCAGGGTTGGGCATAAATTTGATTTTTGTAAGAAAAATGGATGATGCAAGGGTAAAACAAATATTTGAAAAGGAAACTTGTAGGATGGTTCGAGGAGCAATGGTGTTGTTGAAGGGAGTTCAGTTTGGAACTCTGTATAAGCTTCAAGGAAGCACTATTAGTGATGGGTGTAATAGTTCCATTGTTCCTGATATTGGAGTTGAAGAAGAAAAAACTCCTACAGTCTCTGGAGAAAAGGTTATGCTGTGGCATCAAAGACTGGGGCATATCAGAGAGAAGGGTATTCGACTACTACATGGTAAAGGTATTGTTGAGGGTATGTCTAAATTATCTTTGGATTTTTATTTATGTGAAGATTGTGTATATGGGAAGCAAAATCGGGTAAGATTCCCCTCTAGTGCATCGAAGGAAGAAGGAATTTTATAGCTAGTTCATACTGATTTTTTTGGACCTGTATCGGTCCCATCATTGGGAACATCTGTGTACTATGTGTCATTTATATATGACTTCTCGAGGAATACTTGGATATATTTCCTCAGGAAGAAATATGAAGTCTTTGATAGGTTTAAAGAGTTTATGGCTCTTGTTGAGAATCAAATAGAGAAAATAATTAAGGTGTTGTGGACAAATAATTGTGGAGAGTTCTGCGGGAAAAAAATTGAAGAATTATATAAGAAGTGTGGTATAGCAAGGAAGAAGACTACTCCATATACACCTTAGAAGAATGAAGTTTCATAAAGGATGAACACAACGTTGATGGAAAAAACAAGGTGCATGATCAGTGGTGTCAGGTTATGGAAATAATTATGACCAAAGGGAGTGGGTACTACATGTTACCTGGTCAACAAATCACCCTCATCAGTGCTAGATGACAAGATTTCACAAGAGGTATGGAATGGTAAGAATCCTTCTCTCACACATCTCAAGGTAATTGGTTGTGATGCATATGTTCATGTTCCAAAGGAAAACAAGAGTAAGCTAGATAAGAACGCTGAAAAGTGTATCTTTATTGGATATAAAGATGGTCTCAAAGGTTATAAGGTTTGGAACCCAGAAACTAAGAAGGTAGTGTATATCCGATATTTGGTATTTAGAGAAATGAAGGATGTTTTTAAACAGTAACTCCTACCAAGTAAGGAAGAACCATATAAAATAGAGTTTGATTTAAAATATGATGAATCATACTATACAGAAGAAAAAGAATTAGAAGAATAAGATCCCCATACTCCATTATTGAGGAGATTGGTTTGAGAAAGAAGGCTACTAGAAAGGTATACTCCATCTGATTTACGTTCAAATTTTCCTTTTTCTATCACTGATGATGATCCTAGAACTTTCATGGAGGAAATGGATTTAGAGGATGGGAATATATGGAAAAAGGCCGTGGACAAAGAAATGGCAACCTTGGATAATAATGAGCCAAATACACAACATGAAATTGAACACATAAATAACACTTATCTTTTATAGATAACCAACAACTGCGTGCATACCTTCCATGAACCACTCAACCATAGACCACATTGTTCATCACTCTTAGCAGTGGGTCACACCCGAACTGGGACTCAAATCCACCCGGGTAAAGGCATTCCTAGGCTAGGATGAGATAATGGGATGCTACACAATCAGTTAGGAAGGATTCCATCCTAGGAGTCAAATTATACACACAACCTACAAACTCTCATTCCCCACGTGCCTTTCCCACCCCAAGAAGTGTGCCCCTTCTCTACTCAACAGTCCCTTGACTACCCCACTTCCCTTATAGGGCTTCAACAACATGCCAGACAAGAATTTTCAAAGAACTATAGCTATTTTTGGGCTCCCTCTAGGAGAAATCACTTCCCCAAAAGCCTCTCTCACCTAGAGAAAGTTTCTCACAGGCTTGAAAATATGCTTCTTCTTTCTAGAAAACTCTATCACCTGGAGAGAGTTTCTCACATGCCTGAAAAATTACTTCTTCAGTCCACGAGCCTGAAAACCTACCTCTTCAATCCCGCTCCTAGACAACCAACAACATGCTCAGGTGAAAACACCAACAACATTCAGCTAACGCACAGGTGATGGAAGCAACAATCGACTTCGGGATTGGAATAGGTGCTTATCATAACATACAATTTTCGCACATTCGTAGGTAGATATGGGTGCGTTGTGTCATCCAAGAGGAATATAGGTTCTATCCATCAAAGGAAAATACAAGATATGGATCCATAAATGCGTGCATGTTTTAGAGATCGATAATGGAGGTCATGACTTAGTGCATGAGTGTGTGCATGCATCATTCCATGGGCATGCGTTCAGGAATGGGGAAGAATGAAAAGAATGGCAGAGAGCACTCAAGAATGACAAGTTTTCCAAATATAACTACATGCACCAAGATTGACACATGGATCACTTGGAGCCCATTCCTCTCCACTTTGAGTTCATTCCTTTCCCCAAAGGAACTTAGGATTACATGAGTTATTTTCCAAACCTTATTCCTTTAGGAAATATATCATAATATTCCCTTACAGATAAGACCTCAGGGTTAGCCCTTTCTCCTAGCCTCTTCCCTTTCCCTACATAGTGGATCTTAGTTCCCCATTATCTTTTATTGTGGTCGGTCTACATGCAATGATGTATTTTATATTAATGATATGAGTATTTACATATACAAAAATAGGCTCATTGGCATTTATCATCTAGGTTCTCCGGCCTAATCATCACATAATCCTCCTAGATTATAATCACTTGGCTCATCAACCTACAAAACATATTTACATTCACATTTACAATTGGCGCTTGATCTTGGGATATTACATGTATATATACTATATCCAAAACAAATAGTGTCATGAGTACAAACTGGTCCATAAACCCTCGAATAGAGTAGCTATACATCGTTGGTCTCAATCCTTCACTATTGAATATAAAAAAATTTCCTTGGCACATATGTGGTCCAAAATTAATATGGTCTAGGCCTATTGACCCTACTGTAATGAGTTACGGATTTCGCAAGACACCAAAACAATTGGAATGAATTATTGGGCACCCCTAATACATGTGGCTGCATATTCGGGGGAAGGTACTCTATATCTATCATCGACACTACATGAGTGAGAGTCGTTAGGTTCCTCTCTACTCGCCACAATACTCTCTCTACCTCTCTAGCTGGGGTTCCTCCTGCAACTACTGGCCCTCCTGCTCCTACTGGTCCATCCTTTGGTCAAGGATGCCACCTGGTCCTGGCGAAGTTAGTCAGTCACACTGGTCCTACATCTATATATAACATATATTTGAGTTAATTCTTTGACATTACATAAAAAGGATATTATTAAAAAAAAAAAACTTAAAACTTAAATAACTTTAAAAATGCGTTTACCTATATCTTTGTGCTCCTCGCTAGGAGGCATGGGAACATCAAGATCCCTCAGGAAACTTATCCTTGCATATGTATATTCATCGATAAAAAAAATATTATGGGCCCACCAATCAAAAACATTGTTGTCAAAAGCCTCCTGAACTCTCCCTGCACCCTGTCTAGGAAACAAAGTTCCCCACCCGCACAATGTTTGAAAGGAGGAAATATGGCCTCATAAAGTATCCCTTAGGCTAAGTATAGAAAATCTCTCAAATAAGAAAGCACAAAATATAGTCTTGAACCTGAAGTTATGGTTCATTCTTCTACGATAGTTATCAATTTATTTCTTCATGCATGTAAGCATTATAGTGCTCTAGTAAAAAATAGTGGCATCGAAGCACTGAACTGCACAATTTATCTGTGCACGTGAGGCCTGATGTAGTGATATGGATTCCTTGATCCACCCAATCATGAATATTACTATCTAGAGACTCATGCTAGTGATCTTGTGTATCGTCACTTGAGATCCTACTTTCTCAGTGCCTACCTCGCAATACATCCCAATTTAGTCCTCTATGTTGTATGGCCCTGGAGGAAAGGTCCTCAAGTTGACCGGTTCCCTCCTCCTAGAGAGTCTGATCAAATGTATATGTCCTCTTTCATCGGAGTCAGTGACTGACCCTCTATCATGAATTCCTCTGTGCCTGGATTCTAGTACTCTATCAAGTGGTTCAATAATCTGGGTTGTACCCTCATGAATGGATACTAGAAGAACTTCCACATACCACACTGTTTCAACATGGAAATAACCCTGAGATCATCCTCCAACAAGACATATATCTCCTCATTTTCCCTTTATCTCCAATGACCATACATCATGTTGCACAAAATTTGGAGAGGTTTATCCCTTGTTTCACTTTTTTTTAACATTAAAAGAGTTGTACGCAGGATGTCGTTAAGATAATTGCGTATGTACATGGGACAAGTGCTAATTTTCCCATGTACATACATCTGTTGGGAATGGACAACCTGGATACACACAGGCCCAACCCTTTTACAAGGACGCACACCTTCCAAACAATAATTTAAGAAAAAAAGATGGATGAAAATGAAAAGAAAAGTTGTTTGTACTTGGCTCAATTGTGAGGATATTTCATCCACCGTAGCTCCTTGAATTCACGTTTTTAGGAAGAGAGTTTTTTACCTTTTTGGTTATTTTCCAAATTGTAATGGTTAAAATGAGTTGTCCACCTATATTTATAGACATTTTTGGCCCCTCTTCCCTAATTTGGTCCCCTTTTTCCCCTTTCTTGGCTTGTTATCTATTAGAGGTCCCTTTTGAGAGATCTGTGGGTCTTTCTAATGAACTTTTTCTTTTGGTTTGGAGTTTTCTTAAGATGGTTTACACTTATATCATCCCATGGTAAAATTAGTTTTTCAACATTTGCATATAAGTTAGGTTTTCACCACCCTGGATTTTTCATATTGTTGACTTTTCCACTTTTCCATAGGATTGATCCCACCAAAGTGCAACACAAAAACTTCTCTGCTGCTTTAGAAGTGTTGTAATTAGGTGGTAGAGCCTTCCTCTACATGGATTCCTTAGGTAGATCCTTTGTTTCATTTTGGTATCCATCCCATGGGTTTTATCCATAGGCTTGGGAGTCCTTTTAGTCCCACCATGATTAAATTTTGAAACTTCATTCTTCTTTGTGTTTTTTGGATCTTACCCGAAGGACTCCCAATGAGCACATTTTGTTGTCTTTCAGGCTCGTTTCAACTTTGAAAGTAATATCTAATGAGAGATTATTTATTCTTTTTTATCTTGTTTGGATTACTTAAGAAAAGAGGCCCCATTGGAGTCTTATTTAAGCTCTTTTTAGACTCTCAAAAAAGGAAAATATTGTGGAGAAATCTTCTTGACCTTCATGCTCACCAAACTCAAATTTGAAGGCACATCTGTCTAGCAGTAGTTTACCCCTTTTTTTGTTCAGACGATTAATTTACGAATAAAGGTATTCCCTAGGATATTCAGTTCGCTAGAAGACTATTCTCATGTGTAAGTTTAACCCTCTTTCGGGCCTGAGGGACTAAATTTTCGAAAAAAGGACATTCTCCTTGGTTTTGGTTTATCTCTTTTTTGGGACTTGGAGATTATTTACGAAAAAGGAACCCCCTCGGATTCCATAATTAATGTCCTTTCAGACTCCCTAAATATGAAAAATATTGTCGTCTGACCTTGTTCCTTTCACACTTGTTAATTGGTCCAAAATGAACATCTATTTTGCATAAGTTTAACCCTTTTTTTGGCCAATAGATTATCCAAAAAAAAGGTAGACCCAGTGGTATGTGGAACATCACATAACTCCTCACGGTTAGAGATTTATGGCGATGTGAAGTTGTGCCGGGCCCCAACAACCCCTTCTTTAATCAAAATCTAGGGACCCTTGAAATTTTGATTGGATTCTTCGTTTTTTTTTTCCTTTGAATTGATTGGATTGGTATTAGTTTGATTTGTTTTGAGTTTGGTTTGACTTTATATTCTTTTCTTTTGTTTGGTTTGAATTTCATGAAATTTAAATGCCTTTTCGTTTTCTTTTTCTACAGAGTTTTGATGTTGATGGACGAGCTTCATAATTTGGGAGTTTGTTATTACCTTTTCCTTATTGAATTTATCTACTATGAGAATGACTTGGTTGAAGAATTGGATTAATAACAATGATTTTACAGGAAGAACGTTTAGTGTGACACATCGTTTCTATGACATTTGTTCACATTTGATCAATTTTGAATAAGGGAGAGACAACCATAGAAATCTTAATTTAAACGAAAAAAATATTTTTTATCATTTGTTTACTTTCGTTTAAATTATGATTATGTTTTCATATTTTTCTCATTAGCAATCATTTTCACAAAATCATTTAGTAGTTTTAATTAATTAAATTATTTTGTCAGTTTACATCTCATTTCAAAATAAAAATAAAAATAATAATTATCTATCATTTGTTTGATTTTGTGAAAATGGAGAATCAATATTTTTCTCATCTCCATCAACTTGAAGCTTCTAGAATTTTAAGATAATATTTGAAAGGAAAATATATACAATATTTGTTTACAAGTTAGTTTAAATTCATTTTAATTTTATTGTTCTAGATTTTGTTTTATTCACAATTTTTAGGTTATTAATTTGGTGTATTTTTGTTTTACAGGTTTCTATTATCAGTTATTTGGTACGGATCTGATCATGGCTTGATTTTATTATCTAAATACGTTCAACATGATTGATCCAAAAATAATATTGGATTGCTGCAAATAATTTATGAGCAACAACAGATAAGATTTGGAAATGCGTTCAAGAACAGACAAACGATTTTGTGGGACTTGTTTCAGCCAAACTATGAGGAATATGAAGAAAAGGTTGAAAATTCATCTCCAGATTGGACCCATTTATCTTACACGAGGGAATTGTCCCAAACAAATGCACGATTTGAGATATATTTGTGTTTCTTTACGAGGAAAATTTCAGGTGACGAAAATTATTAGTGACATCCAGACTGTTCATTCATTGTATAAATATATGAGAAAGTTCAGAGCCAAGGGGATCCATGAAATTGAGAGTAGGATTTTTATCCTTTATTTTTTTGTATATTATATATTTTGTAAACATTTTTTCTTTTCAAATGGAGTAACAAATGGTTGGAATCTTTGGAAGAATGGACCAGTATTTTCGAAGAAGAATATGGAATTCCAGGTTGCTTAATAGCTTTTGTCCTATGAGTAAAATGATTTTGTTTTCATTATAATATCTACATATTATTTGAGTAATTGATTATGCATTGATTTAAATTAGCTTTACTCTATTTTATCAATACATGGTTAATTGCTATCATTTATGTATTATTTGTTTCAATATTTAAGAGTCTATTATCCCAAAAATTCATTTTGGACCATATGATGAACATATTTTGTTGAAATTATATGAGAAAGCAGTTTACTCTTTGGCTTTCAGCCTGTGTAGACTGTGCAGTGTTTTGTTTAATTGTCTTCTCATTTAATTTCTTGATATGCAATGTTATCTATGTCGAATTAGCTTTAGTCTTTTATCCACATGATATTTAATATCATGCTATTCATTTATATGGTTCATTATATTATGGTTCCTTTAATATATGTGGTTGATCATCTATTCAAGTAGTTTGAGTTTACATATGATACTATATAGCTGGTAACACCATTTATTGAGGATTGGAATTTCTTTCATTTTTCAGTTATTTGGACATTCGAAAGTCACATGATATATAATCGTTTTTCTTTCTGTCATCATAAACACGTTCCGGAATATAAAAGACTTCTTTGAGTTTATTCAAGAAGTATTATGCTTTCCTTTGTCATAGGTTTACACTTGACATGGGTTAAGAGGAGCTTATACAAATACAGAGAGATGAATCTAGCCTAGTACTGTTGATCAACGTCAAGTTAGTTAGTTTTTATTTAATTTATTTTGTTTATTTGCGAATGAATAATGATTGCATCATTTAAACATTAAATTCTTTGACCATTATCATTTTATTATTTAAAATTTTATTCAATCATTGTTTATTAGTTTTTCATTTATAGTGCATAGACAATTTCCTTTGTTTTCTTATTTTGATCCATTAGTTGAAAACAATTATTTTCACAAGGCTTTTCTTAAAACTTGTAAATTGTATATAGTTGTTGTACATAAACACTGTTAGTTAAGCATTTGTGATTAAAGTGTTGATTGTTAGAGTTGTATCTTAAGTTAGTCCACATCTTTTAGTTGTTTTAGGATCTTAGTTGGCTAACGGAGCCATAAAATCCATAAGGGTAGATTATACCAAACGACTTGGGTTAAATAGACAACCCCAGACTGAATATTCCCTCCCTGTTGACGGTGTGTCATAAAATCCTCCAAAATAATGGCGCTAGAAGGAGGGTCGAGGTAAATTTAATGATTAAATGTTTCACCCCTTAGCCTTTCATAATTCCATATTTATAAATCCTTCTTCTGTGTCATCTTATAATGCACTACAAGGCAGGTTAGATGACAAGCTAACTATTTGGAGTTGATTTATTCAATTTCTTAATTTTTCATGGCTCTTGCCCAAATCACTATGTTGGAACATGATTTCAATGTCTCATTACCATTTATTCCCAACAAGACAATTGATATATTTTCAGAACTCACCTTTGATGATGAAGGGAACACATCTGCAGTAGACCATATTTCTAATTGTTTTTTATAAAATTTTAAAACACAATATCATTGATCCTAATATCATATGTAGATTGTTCGCTCTCACCTTCCGAGGTCGGGTTCAATATTGATTTGAATATTTTCCAACTAATTCGATTCATTCTTTGTCCGAGTTTTTAATTGAGTTTTTATCATATTTTAACAATTATGATTATGATGAATTAAGTATCTTAAGGAAAGAAAATGATGAATCATTCAATGATTTTTCAATTAGGTTCATACATGTTTGTACTAGATTCCATTTGAAAAAAATTCCTCTTATTAATGAATGGTTTCAATATCTCGTTTCTCTCTCAGAAAAAACAAGATCAATTATTTGTTAACCAATCTGAATTGAGCACTAATATTCAACCTCAAGATGGTTCCAATTTTCATGTTGATCTTGAAGACTTTGAAGCACCTCAATTTTTGTCAACTTCTTTCATTTTGGCAGATCAGGAGTAACATAATATTTTACAAAATGCAAATGTCACTTCTAATCACTCTTGTCCAACAATGTCTCCTTTTTCCGAGGAAGGAACCTTGACTTTAAAAAATGACAGTTGTCACAATCTCATAGATTTTATAACTGTTTCTAAAGTAAAAGAGATCGAATGTGAAGTTGATAATCAGGAGGATGATAAAACTTCCTCTAATTTAGTTTAACAAGTGCATGATCAATCAGTAGGAGACAAAATCATTAGTCAGACTATTAATCAACCATCTGTTTCGAGTGATTTTCTCTCACATTTTCCCTTACACAATGAACCAAATTTTCTCTTAGAAACTATCTCGTACTCTGTAAAAGAGCATACAATAGAGGTTGATCAGTTTATACAAGGAGAGCGAAAAAAACCATAATTTGAAGCACATATACCTATCATTTCAAGAGATGAATTTCGTCTCCTCAATTCTTCTACATATTATTCCTTGTACCATGATAATTTTTGTCCTAATGTTGTGAAATTGTGTGTTCCATATTACCTTGGAGAGAATTCAACATTATATAATCAGGTACAAATTAATAGAGATTACCGAATAGAAGAAAAAGAGGAAAATAATTCTTCCCATGAACATATTAATTTTTATTCTCATCAATTATCCATGGGTAAATCAAGAAATGATTT
>ML812747.1:115313-126274 GCA_009831015.1 Picea engelmannii
ATATTTACTTCTTATCAACCATGAAAAAACAATAATGAGTCATATTTACATCAAACACTATTGGGTCCATTACCCAAACCTTTGTGCTATGGGTCTTTCTTCAAGGGTTGACATCAATGACAACCAACCTTAATCAACAGCTTAATAGTTTTTGTCTTGTAAGTAAAATGGTTTTTTTTCCATTAGAATATGGACATATTCTTTGAGTAATTGATTATGCATTGATTTAAATTAGATTTAGTCTATTTTATCAATACATGGTTAATTTCTATCATTTATGTATTAATTGTTTCAATCTTTAAGAGTCTATTATCCCCAAAATTCATTTTGGACCACATGATGAACACATTTTGTTGAAATTATATGAAAACGCAGTTTACTCTTTGGATTTCGACCTGTGTAGACTATGTAGTGTTTTTTTTATTGTCTTCTCGTTTAATTTCTTGATATGAAATGTTATCTGTGTCGAATTAGCTTTAGTCTTTTCTCCACATAATATTTTATATCATGCTTTTCATTTATATGGTTCATTATATTTTGGTTCATTTAATATCTGTGCTTGATCATCTATTCAAGTATTTTGAGTTTACCTCTGATACTACATAGATGGTAACACCATTTATTGAGGATTGAAATTTCTTTCATTTTCAGTTATTTGGACATTCTAAAGTCACATGATATATAATCGTTTATCTTCATGTCATCATAAACTCGTTCCGGAATATAAAAGAGTTCTTTAAGTTTCTTCAGGAAGTATTATGCTTGCCTTTGTCATAGGTTTACACTTGACATGGGTTAAGAGGAGCTTATACAAATACAGGGAGACAAATCTAACCTAGTATTTTTTATCAGCGTTGAGTTAGTTAGTTTTTATTAAATTTAATTTGTTTATTTGCGACTGAATAATGATTGCATCATTTAAACGTTAAATACTTTGACCATTATCGTTTTATCATTTACAATATTATTCAATCATTGTTTATTAGCTTGTCATTTATAGTACAAAGATATTTTCCTTTGTTTTCTTATTTTGATCCATTAGTTGAAAACAATTCTATTCACAAGGCTTTGCTTAAACCTTGTAAATTTTATATATCTATTGTACATAAACACTCTTAGTTAAGAATTTGTAATTAAAGTGTTGATTGTTAGAGTTGTATCTTAAGTTAGTCCACATATTTTAGTTGTTTTAGGGTCTTAGTTGGCTAATGAAGCCATAAAACCCGTCAGGGTAGATTATACCAAACAACTTGGGTTAAATAGACAACCTCAGACTAGATCTTCCCTTCTCGTTGATGGTGTGTCATGAACTCACCCCAACAAGTTGGAGAAAGGTTTGGGTAATGTACCCAATTATGTTTGATGGATAATGGTATGAGTCTTGATATATTTGCAAGTAAAAATGTTTTATATGGATAATACATGTCATGCCATTTCCGGTGGTATGTGGAACGTCACGAAAATCCTCACGGTTAGAGATTTATGGCCATGTGAAGTTGGAGAACCCTCATGAGTCATCTAGAAGCCCCAAACGTTCAAAGTAATCAAAGTGGTTTAAGATGGTTATAAGGTAACCCCTTGAGGTAAAGTGAAGTGATGAGGGTAATATAAGTCAAAGTGGATACAAAATAAATTATTTAAATAATAAATTTAATGAAGAAATTACTAAGTGGACAAGTGGTTAGAAGTGGGCTAACCCTAAAATAATGAAAGTGGTTTAAGATGGTTAAAAGGTAACCCCTTAAGGAAGTTACATGAAAGTATAAATAAGAGGCAAGGCTCTCTCACTTTAAACACACTTGAAAATATTGAATATATACAAGTGACTGAGGTAACCAAAGATATCTAAGTCGAATTTCAGAGGGAAGGTGAAGTAAAGAAGGATGAAATTCAAGGGAGGATAAATTATTTTGATGATGCTTTCTAAGGTATGTTATTTATAGGTCCTCTCACCATTTTCGCAATAACATTTTCCTAGAATGATTCAGACCGTGAAATTATGAGGCCATTGAGGAAACATATCCAAGTAGTTGTGATACAAATTTAATCTTGTGGGTCATTGTATTTTTGGAGTTACACGCTGTGGAAAATAGGGTTTGTGGTTAGTCCTAAAACTAGTCTGAAACAGGTGTTTCAGGTAAAGAAGTCATAAAGTCTTCATAACAGATCCAAATTCAGTAAGACCAAATGCATTGGTTAGAGTACAGTCTGTAGTATTCTATGTACAATGTTTAGATCCATATAACAAATATTTTTTGCGGGGCACGCTCTACAAGTTCTATCTCTTGTGTAAGATACAATTCAACAAGGTATGCCATTTTTGTTATAACTCATTTTCTGAGAGGTTCCAAGTAGTGAAATATGGAAGAATTTCATAAATAAACTGAAGAACATTGTGTACCATTTTCATACCTTTATTCATTAAAGGTACATAGTTATGATTATTGCAAGTTAGGGTTGTTGACTAATCCAAAATTAGTCATGTGAGACTAAAGTAAAGTTTGATAAAATGCTAGTCTCTTGTTGTTAAAGTTAAGGAAGGTTTCCAAGTATGTGATCATATGCACCATCTCTATTACAGAGTTACAAATCAGATTTGGATGATGAAATTGATGAAGGATTTTGGTTGAGGTATGTTACAGATAGAGGTTTTATAATAGTGAGGTTGTGGCATATGGTTTGATGTAATGGTTTATGGTATTTGGTTATGGATAGTGAGATGTATTGATAAATAACTTTTGATGGTTACATTGGTAAATGGTTGAGGTACATGTTGGGTACATGGTTGAGACTATTGGACACACCTAACACACTTAGAGGGGGGCTGAATGAGTGTGGGGCTCTTTTTTCCCAAAACTTCCCTCTTGCACAAAAACTCATCAATTAGCATTCACCATTTATTCATTACCCATTACTGTCATTTATAACTAGTTAGACGTGAGGACATGTCAACAACATATAACAACAATATATCATCAACAAGTCATCACCATAATGAACACAAAGAACACAAGATGTATGTACAATTTTATTTTTAGTACAGACTACAATCCTTGGGGTTTATCAGCAACAACTGAATAGAGTACAATTCTGTAAGAGAACCTTCTCTATAATGAAAGACTCAACTTTCACCCTTAGCACCAACTGAGATGAGGCAACAATCCTCAAAAGATATCAATCTATCAATAGGTACATGACCTTTCAGTAGTGCAGCCCATGTGTGAACGTGCCTTGGCTCACTACATCCCTCGTGTGAACACGACCAGTGTATAATGCAACAAGCGTATGCTTCTAAGCAACTAGGGTTTTTCTTTGCTTCACATGCTTAGATTCTATGCAACCTGCAATCACTTTCTCTTATGTCTTCCACTGTCCAAACTGACCCACAACCAATCACAATACATCCAATCTCTCCAATAGCTTGCTCATGCTTCTCAACAAATCAATATGAATGCTATCTCAATCATGTATAAACAACTAGTATACCATAGCAATCATGTCACTACTGAATCATAAGAGTACTGCTCATTCCATCAACCAAATCAACCAAACTGAACCACATCATAGAAGCCATACCAATAATGACCTAATAATTCACAACATATCAAACAATAGTATCCATCAAGAAAATAATGTAACCATACCTGTATCTCAGTGATAGATATGAGGCCATAGAATGCAGATCTGGAACCTGCCTCATCATCCAAGAGCTTAGTACCAACTCAAACACAAATCTCCATGATTTTATCCACTCCATGATCCATGTACACATTCATCCCACATGTACACTCACCCTATACATAGCCATCCCACGTGTACATGCACCCTATACACAGAAAACCCATGTGGGCATCAGAAAATAGGGTTTTCTGTGAATTCGAGAATTTTACCGTCAAGATCTTTGACATTGCCAAAACTTTGATGCATCCATGAGATCCTCCTCTCTCTCTCTTCCTCATAATATATCTTCCATCATGATCAAGAGATCCACATCAATAATATGCTCTCACAAGAAGCTCTCTATCAATACTCCAAAAGATATTCACAAGAAGCTTTCCATTCATCCACAACAAGAATTACCACCAAATGTACATTTTACAAGAGATACTAGCTTCTTATTTATACTTTCATATTCTAGGTCACATAACCCATTTTTAGGTTACTTAACCCATTCCTAGGTCACTTAACCTATTTTCCATATTTTAGGGTTAACCACTTTCCATGAATAGAAAGTTCTCCAATACTTTATCATTTAAATATTCCTTCTTGATTTTGTCACTTTAAATAAGTTTTCTTGATTTTGTCACTTTACTTTATCATTTAAATAATGATTTATTCTTTTCAAGCACTTTGACTTCTTTGACCTTTTGGGGCTTCAAGCCATCATATGGGGGTCCTTCAACTTCGTAGAGCCATAACTCTCAAACCGTGAGGAGTTATGTGACATTCCACATACCAACGGAAATGGCATGTCAAGCACTATCCATCTAGGATAGTTTCACCAACAACTTCATTGATCTTCATCTCATTAATTCACATGCAAGCATGGGTCTTCCAATCGTTCTTCTAGGATAACTCAATCCATAAAGTGTCTTCTCGTGAGGGATTTCACCATAAGGGGACCACTTTGGAGTTCATCCATTTGTGCACCTTATCAACCATGATAAGAGAATAATGATTCATCTTTATCAATTAGTTTCCACTTGGACATCTATCATTCTCATCAAGGGCATCATATCAATGATCCATCTTTATCAATTGGTTTCCACTTGGACATCTATCATTCTCATCAATGCATATACATTGTACATCAATCATCAATAATAAATCAATTACTTGACATCAATCAAACCAAACCATTTACATCAATGATGTATGTTACAACAATCTCCGAAATAATCAAACCATTGGCATCAATGACAAGATGATCCAACAATCGCCCCCTTTGGCATTGATGGCAATACCAACATTGATGTCAACTCTAATTACCAAATATTGATGTCAACATGTAGACACGGCATGCTCTTAATCAATAGTGAATGTGACTATCTCTCCACATCAATCTCTCCCATCAATAGACATTGATCACATCAATGTGATTATCTCTCGCCCTTTGACATCAATGGAAAAGGGCCATTCGCCTCTTGGGGCTATTCCCCCTGTCTTGTTGCCACTGAATAATCTCTCCCCTTTTGAGCAAGGCATATCAATATGATGTAATGCTGAAAATACATTTCTCATGCTCCCTCTATGACCATCGCTCCCCCTGGAATTATGCCTCTATTCTCTTTCTTCAATTATAGGGCTCTTTTCTAGGTATGCATCTGATAAATATCTCCTCCTAGAATTATGGGAAGAAGAATGACTCCCCCTAAGGGTATGTCTCCCCCTATATTCTCTGTAAGATGAACAATATGATACCATATGACGATCCTTGGACCTGTTCATGCATCAAAATTGTGATATACCATACATCAAAAGATATGTCAACAATGAAATAGAGAATCATGAACAATATATCCGCCAAGTGCATCATGTACCAAAATGTGTCCACCATGCACAAAACCCATTTACATCAACCATGTGCCAAAAGATATCATCCATGAAATATATCCACCATATTCCAACATGTTCATCTACCAATATGCCAACATGTGCATCTACCAATTATGCCAATCATGTGCATCTACCAATTATGCCAATCATGTGCATCCACCAATATGCCAACCATGTGCATCTACCAATATGGCAAAAAATGTATCATATCACTCATGATATATCTCCATCATGAATTAAGTGCCACAATCATGTATCAAACAAATACCAATGTTGTGAAAATCAAGTAATACCATATATGCGTGTACTACTATGCACCAATACCACAAAATGATGAGTCCCATACATGTATTCCAAGTCCTCCATAAAACATGTGTCAATCATCTTGCCAGTAAGAGCCTCTATTGATGTACTAGAAATGTACCAATCATGCATCACACATAGTTCAAACCATGATGTACAACATGATCACCTCATCAACTCACCAACCATATCTCTCAACATGTAGCCTGATCCATATGCAAAATGCATGCACCATGATATCAACATATGATTCCAATAATACATCATAAGATATACCAGCCATGTACACCACCATCATCACAAAATGATTAATCCCAGCAGATCAACATCAATCCATACTCTTGGGTTAGTGCCATGCACCCAATATTTATTTTTATTTATTTTTATTATACCATTGTGTGATCTCACCATGAAAACCTGCAGCAAACAGTGTCAGAACCTGCAATAAACAATGTCAGACCCTACAATATAGAGTTATATCATCACATCAAACTCCAAGCCATGTGAATTTCCTTTTTCCCAAGGCTTTACAACATATACGTGGCCTGTTGTACAATAGAGCATGTGTGTATGCGACCTATTCAAGGTCATCATGTGTCTCCACGCGATTGTCACCATTGTAACCCGTGTGTGCCTCGGTAGATGACACTTTTGTACTTCCCTTCATTCTTTAATTCTGATATGGCTGCTCTATCTTCTTCACCCACTTCTGTAGATAACCCTTCTCCTCATAATCTGAGCTCTAACCATCCATATTTTCAAATATATCTCCCTTTCTTACTTCATTCCTTCTTCTAGCCATGTTATGTGAATTCCTCATTATGGACTTTCTTCTTGTGTTCCAACACTCCTGAGATTTGTGGCCAAATCCACTACAGTTGTAGCATCTCATGGAGTTACAGTGAACATCAATGTGTCCTACTTGATCACATCTCCAACACCTCATGGTGTTATATATTCTTCCCTTATATCTCCTTTCATAAGATCTACACTCAAAAGATTTGTGACCATATCCATTACATGAATAACAATACTCATGAAAAATACTTTCATACCTTTTCTTTGGTGTCCCAAGAATGGCTTCTTGATGTCTTCCTTTCTTTGTTTTCTTGAAATTTTATTTTCCTTGTGGAGATGGTTGTTTTGCAACATTGTCTTCCTTCTTTGATGGACTTACCTCATGCTTCTTTGAGTTTCTTTCTTGAGCATGTGTATTTTATCCTTTGTATCCAAGACCTGATTTATCACATGATGGTCTTTGACATTCCAAGATCTCATCCAATATTTGTGAGCTATTCAAGAATTTGTTTGACTTTTCCACCTTCTTTCTAAGGTCATGTTGGGCCCCAACAACTCCCCCTATATTTTTACAAAATTTAAAGGGCCCCTATTAGAATCTTGATAATTATAATGAGCTACAAAATCAACCTTTTCAAATAGTTCCATTCCTTGGCTTGCTTTGAGACAAACTTAAGACATTCACTTTAGCATGAGTCATTTATTACAAGAGTATATGTCAAAAGTTAGAAACGAGCATAAAAATCTCAATTTAAACAAAAACGTTAATTTTGATCAAATGTTTACTTTCGTTTAAATTATGATTATGTGTTTATTCTTTTGCTCATTAGCAAGTTTGACTATTTTGAAAAATGTGTTCAATACTTCATCAAGTAATGTCTTGGTTGATTTCTCATTTTCATGAAATCATTTGGTGATGTTAATTAATTAAATTCTTTTTTCATCTTGCATCTCATTTCAAAATAATAATAATCAAATAATTATCTATCATTTGTTTGATTTTGTAAAAACTAAAATTAATATTTTTTTTTCATTAACTTGAAGCTTCTAGATCATATTTGAAAACAAATTATAAATAATGTTTGTTTATAAGTTATAGTTAGTTTAAATTCATTTTTTATTTTTCTAGATTTTGTTTTATTCACAATTTTTAGGTTATTAATTTAGGTTTCTTTTTGTTTCACAGGTTTTTTATTATCAAATATTTGATATGGATATGATCATGGCTTGATTTAATTATCCAAATATGTCCAATATGATTGATCCAAAAATAATTTTGGATTGCTACAAATAATTTTATGAGCAACAACAAATAAAATTTGGAAATGCGTCAAGATCAGACAAGCGATTTTGCAGAATTGATTGCAGCTGAACCGTGGGGAATTTGAAGAAATGGTTGAACACCCAAAACCAAAATGGACCCATTTACCTTCCGCGTAGATATTGTCCCAAACAAATGCACGATTTGAGAGATTGTTTGGTCTCTTTTAGAGGCAAATTTCAGGTGGCGAAAATTAATAGTGACGCCCAGACTGTTCATTCATTTTATAAATATATGAGAAAGATCAGAGCCATGGAGATCGAAGAATTGGAGAGGAAGATTTTAATCCTTTCTCTTTTGTATATTATTTCTTTTGTAAACTTTTTATTTCTTTTCAAATGGAGTAATGGATGGATGAAATCTTCGGGAGAATGGACGAATATTTTCAAAGAATAATATGGAATTCCAGGTTGCTTAATGACTTTTGTCCTGTAAGTAAAATGGTTTTATTTTCATTATAATATATTCATATTCTTTGAATAATTGATTATGCATTGATTTAAATAGTTTTAGTCTTTTTTATCAATACATGGTTAATTATCATCATTTATGTATTAATTTTTTCAATCTTTAAAGTCTATTATCCAAACAATTTCTTCCAGGACTACATAATGGACAAGTGATTCCAAAAACTTAATAGAACGGAATATATGCATTTTGGATTTAGCCTTTTGTTTATAATGTAGTTATTTATGTTTTTTTTTAATCCTGTTACATGTGCAGGTTTGATATCTTTAGATTAAATGATCTGTGATGTGTAGGAGGTTTATATTATAAATACCATTTATCATTTGTTTCATCAAAATACAAATGTTGTGATTATATCTTCGATTTAAATAATGAGATTTATCTTTGAGTTTTAAATTGAATGATAAAATGCATAGATTGCTTCCAGATTTATCTTGTTGTAATCATGTATAATTATGAGATCACAGGTTTATGTTTGTGTTTCCTTTTCTGTCATTAAAACCTAAGATGCCAATACATGTTCTGAATTTATTTAGAACATTCATAAGGTTCAATGCAGATTTCTCTCTTGGACATGGTAGTTGGATGTTCACCACTCATGCAGATGCTTGGATACACTTCACTAATTCATTGGCATGATAGCTTCTTTGTATTTTTCTATCATTTGCATATCATTTAAACTACAATGTATGGTTCAACTTTGACTATCCACATGTTCATGTTTCATTAATTTTTTTTATAAGATTCTTTAAATTTATAAAAGAAAAACAATAAATATTTTTATGTTCTTTCTTTATCTGCTTCCTAGAAGCAATCATTTTTCACATCGATTTTCGTAAGTTTCGATTAAAACTTGCAACTTGTAAATCATGTAAATAAACAAGACTTGTATATCTTCTATTTAAATACAACTACAATAGTTACATTTGAACATATGTACATATATATAGTGTGTTTAGTAATTAGTTAGTTATTTCTCTCTTTTATTCGTTTCTTTTAGGATTCTTAGATTGGCTAACGGAGCCATTAAACCAGTCAGAACGAGTTACACCAAACGGCATGGGTTATTTAGACAACCCCGGATCGAATTCGCTCTTCCAGTTGACGGACGGTCAATTTTTCCCTTCAACAAATGGCGCTAGAAGGAGGGCCAGACTGACAAGATGGCCTTGTAGGAGTCTTTGTTTCAAATTTATTAATTTCCCATGGCTCCCTAAATCATTGTGTTGGAACATGCTTTCCACTTCTCATTACTTGATATTCCCAATAAGACAGTCTCTCTCTTGTCCAAACTCACCTTTGATGGTGGGGGGAATGTATCTGCAAAAGACCATATTAACAAGTTTTGGTGTATATGCATCAAGTATGATATTTCTGATTTAAAGGTTTTGTGCAGATTGTTTTCTTTTACTTTCAGGGGTCGGATTAAACATTGGTTTGAGTCTTTTCCAGCATATCGCATTTTTTATTGGTTTCAATTTGTAGATGAATTTGTAGATGCTTTTGAAATCTATGATTACAATCAATTATGTGAAGAATTTCATACTTTTCTAATCAATGGCGATTCATCTTCAAAAGGATTTTCGACAAGAATCCATCATGTTCTTTGTAAATTTAATCTTGATGACATGTCATTTTTATTAAATTGCCTCTATGATGCTTGCATCCAGTCATATTCGATCGCAAATGATGAAGTAGTTATAAATACTATCACTCAATTGCAAGAAGAATTGTGTTCACAGGATGAGAGGGATCCATCTGAAAATGTTGAACAAGAAAGGGAGGTAAAATATATTGAAAATGTTCTTACTGATAATCAAATTGGTTTTTCCTCTAAATCATTGTATTTTCATTCCTTGACCATCGTGGAATAATATTTGATGTTGGGTCAAGGTGAATGTCCTCGTTCTCCTAACTCTTTCTCTAAGTAGTATTTAAATTCGGTTATTGAAGAAGACTTAGGTGATGAAAATGATCTTAAGCATTCTAACATTCAAATGAAACTAATTAGAGATGTAGATCTGGAATTGGAAGAAGAAACATTAAATCCGCATCTACAAATCGTACCTTATCAACATGAAATATCAGATGTTTTCCATGAAAATTTTGAATTATCTATCGTACCGGAGGCAAATTTAAATGATCGTATTATGTTGAAGAATTTATCACCAAAACAGAGTGAAAGTTTTAAGGAAAATGAAGAGGAATGTCTTGAGAATACCATTGTTAAATATCATAGCTCAAGATATTCTTTTCATGTGCTTATTTATGATTCCTTTTACTCTTTATATCCCGATCTCTTCTTAGATTTTGGTGGATTTGATACTTTACCCATGGTATCTTAATCTTTGCCACCACAATCCAATCTTTTTGATATGCCAAAATTTGGTGAAACTAATTCCAAACATAACACTTATCAAGTCGGATTTGATGCTCTTTCACTTTCATCACTTGAATGGAAAAATGACATGTTGCAAGATGATTTTACATGATTTATTTTTGAAAAATACAATGC
>ML812747.1:141059-156914 GCA_009831015.1 Picea engelmannii
GCATTTGTGTTGCAGCATGTTTCAGCATCTGTTCTTCATAAACAATCGATTGCCATCAATGACAACCTTGATCATCTGCGCCAACCTTGATCATCTGTGCCTTGATCATCTGCGTCATCTCTGTTGTAGGCATATTTCCAACAGTTGGAGCCTCCTTCCAATTGTAGATGGAAAACAAAGGAAGTTGGTCCTTCCAATGAATGTAATTCTTAAAGACATATAAGAAAAAAACATTTATTGGTTTTCTCTCGCTTTTGGTTTTCGTGTAAAAACCCTGGTGTACTGTGTATTTGTATGATTGATCATTTTTTCATTGTTTATTTACTCTGCAATTATTGGATGATAATGCTACATTGATATAACACTTGCATTATATGGTTAAAAAATATTAAATTTCTCTATTATTGATTCACCCCCCCTCTCAGTAATCCAACAATTGGTATCAGAGAAGGTCCCTTCATGAAACACTTTAACCATTGGAAGGAGATAATCGATTATTCTGAGAATGCAATACCATTGTTCAATGGTTAGAATCATTTAAAGTATGAGATGTGGAGTATAAGGACGAAAGTGTTTTTACAGGAACATGGGAATTATATTTGGCTATCCGTCATTATAGGATATGATAGTTCAAAAAGGGAAAATACTGCAGCTAAGAAGGAATTGAAGAAGAATAACAAAATAGCAATGGATTTCATCTGAGAAGGATTACCTAATCTGGTAAGATAAAAGATTGGTAAATGTTCATCAACCAAACAACTTTGGGATAAGTTACATGAAATATATTCTTCACCCATCACAGATTCAAAAAATGCCAAAGAAGATGAAGATACAGATCAAGAAGAATTGTGTTCACCAGGTCAAATAGATTCAGAAGATGAAGAGTACATAATCACCAGAGGTATGTTGTTTTGATTTAACTGTGAAAAACATGGACATCTTGAAATAGAATTCCATGAAGGAAATGAGACGGAAAAACCAATTGAAAAGGAATACAATTATGAAGCATAATTGATTAGTTCTTTAGATGAACTAAGAGAATAAAACAAGTCACACAAGAAAGAATTGATGAAACAAAAGGAAAGTGTTAACATTTATGAAGAAGCTGAGCAAGTCATCATAAACTTAAGAACTCAGCTAAAATAATATAGAAAGATCGAAGAAAATCTTGAATATAAAAAGAAGTATTTGGAAGAAAACATAGCATCAAAGAAGGAAGAAACAGAAATGAGAGGGAAGATATTAACAGATCATCTTAAGAAAATAACTAATGATATAAACCATCTTGAGGTAGATTTTGGTCAAGAAGAGAAATAACTTGAAGAATAAATAATCACATTACAAATTCATCTTGAAAAAGCGAAAATAACAGAAGAAGTCATGAAGTCTTAGATAATGAGGAAAGAAGAAGAGGTTGAGAAGCTTGAATAAGAATTTGCAGTCACATTGAGAAGTGAAATCATCAATATCAACAAGAACGTTGAAGAGACAGAAACATCCACATCAGTTATAGAGAATGAAGAGAAGAACTCAAGGTTGCTAGAAAATAAGAATGAAGAAGATAGAAAGAGTTATGAAGAAGTACTCAAATGAAGGAATCATGGTCAACCAGAATCTAAGAAAACTATTGAAGATACATCTTCAAGAAGACCATTCATGTTCAAGCCACAAAGAAGATTCAATCATGATCATGATCAGTCAAGGTAGAAATTCATAAGGACTACACCACAAACAAGATCATTCACTCCCAGGTATGCAAATTTATTTTATGTTCATTGTTTTTATTGTACTAATTTTGGACATAAGGTTGCAGATTGCAGGGATTACAAAATAAATGTTCAAGAAATAAATTCCTATGTGGCCCCACTTAATATTGAATGTTACAAATGTCATAACTATGGACACATAGCTAGTGATTGTAGAAGCATGATTGCTACTTCCATGAAAGAGAAAAATGATATCATATATAAGAAAGTATGGATAAGAAAACAAGAAGAACATGTGAACAAAGACCAGGTCCCAGAGATCACAAGATTGACAATAAAACAAGATGAAGAAAAGTCTACAGAGAAAAATAAAGATGTGATATAGAGAAAGGTTTGGAAAATAACTGAAAGAAAAGAAGGGAAGCTAAATAAGGAAAAAGTTCAAGAGATTGTAATTTTAGGAATTGTAGTGAAAGATGAATCAACAGATAGAAAGAAAGAAGTCAACTCAGAGAGATGATGAATCTACCAACGAAGATGATGATGAATACACATCATAGCAGGAATTATTCTGAGCCATTTGGATTAGATACTCCCAAGTAATATGAATATTAGACAAGGGGAGTCTATGCAGTAGTTGAGACAGAGAAAAGAACCATCCTTGAAGCAACTTGCAGAATTTGAGTAGACAGATTTAGTGCATTCAATTAGAAAAAGTACAATATGATAGATTAATTAGTTGTGGTAG
This sequence comes from Picea engelmannii, assembly GCA_009831015.1. NCBI lineage: Eukaryota > Viridiplantae > Streptophyta > Pinopsida > Pinales > Pinaceae > Picea > Picea engelmannii. The sequence goes on from ML812747.1 coordinate 143,514, forward strand.
TACTTTATGATAATACAATGACATATGAGTCAAAACTATAGACAGTTGTGTAGTAGAGTCTTGGAAAGTATGGACAGAGATGGATTCGTAAGAACACTTAGTAGGTTTGGATAGATATATGACAGTGGATGAGAGAATGGATTCATAGATTGGTTCAGATAGTGGTTCAGAGACAAAGGAACATTATCATAATGGAAGATAATTACACAGGAAATGGCTCCAACAATGCTAACGGATTCCAAATTGAAAGATATTTTTTGGAAACATGCATTGCATACAATAGTTCACATTCAAAACAGAGTAATTCTCAGAAAAAACAATGACAAAACCCCCTACGAACAATGGAAATGAAGCGCAAACAAAAACCTCTACATCAAGGTAACTCAAGGTAGTATCTTATTAATTGAAATTTATGTTCATGATATTGTTTTTGGAAGTACTAATGACAGGTTAAGCCGGAAATTTGAAAATGATATGCATAATGAATTTGAAATGTCATTACTTGGAGAAATATCATTGTTTATGGGTCTTCAGATACGTCAAAGAACCCAAGGAATGTTTATTTCTCAAACTAAGTATATCAGAGAAATGCTAAAGAGGTTCGGAATGGAATATTGCAAACCAATTACCACTCCTATGAAAACCAGTTGCAAGTTGAGAAAAGATGATGATCCAAATTGTACAGACCAGAGGCAATACAGGTCAATCATTGGTAGCTTACTATATGTGACAACATCCATACCATATGTAATGCAAGCAGTTGGACATGTGGCATGATTTCAAGAAACACCAAAGGAATCACATGTATTCACAGTAAAGAGGATTTTTAGATATCTCAAAGGAACATAAGAGTTTGGATTATGGTATCCAAAAGGAAAGGATATGTCACTTATTGCCTACACAGATGCAGATTGGGAAGGTTGCATTGATGATGGACAGAGCACCAATGGAGAAGTGTTCTACTTGGGTGAGTGTTTAGTATCTTGGCTAAGAAAGAAAAAACCATCAGTGTCTTTATCTATAGTTGAAGTAGAGTATATTGCAACAACAAGATGTTGTACTTAGGTTCTATGGATGAAATAAAATTTGATAGATATACAGGTTGAGTATGATGAGCCCATTCCAATTTATTGTGATAATACAAGCGCCATTAGTATCTCAAAGAACCCAGTGATGCACTCCAAGATGAAAAACATTCCAATAAAGTATCACTTTCTACAGGAATATGTTGTAGAGAAGAACATTAGAGTTGAATATGTGGGCACACAAGAGAAAGTGGAAAACATCGTTACAAAACCACTTCCACAAGAAGCCTTTGAATATCCTCGCCACAGACTCAGAGTAATTTCTACTCCAAAATGAATGGTTTTGAATGATTATCTTATATGTCTTAGATTTACATGAGGAAGCACCATAAATAGGATAGTTCAGGTTGGGAGATCAGTTTCAGGAAGAGTTTAGTTATGGGGAGTAGCCCTGGATGGAAAGATACTTTCCATTGATGACAAAGGGGGAGAGATTTATCAAATGCAAATGTAAATTCTTGGATATAGAGAACAAAGGCATGGTTTCAAGGGCAGTGATGGTCACAAGGGGAGAATACGTGATATGACTTCAGTATAGCATCGAATTATTGGCATCAATTCCAAAGGGGGAGATTTTTTATTATTTGGGTTGGTTTTCATTGATGTCAACCCTTGAAGAAAGTCTGATAAAAATTATGGTAGCACAAAGGTTTGGGTAATGGACCCAAGTTTGATTAATGGATATTGGTACGATTTTTGATATATTTTTAGGTAATACTATTCCAGATGGATAGTACATGTCGCCATTTTTGGTGGTATGTGGAACGTTACATAAATCCTCATGGTTAGAGAGTTATGGCCATGTGAAGTTGGAGAAAGGTTTGGGTAATGGACCCAAGTTTGTTTGATGGATAATGGTATGATTTTTGATATATTTGCAGGTAAGAATATTCTATATGGATAGTACATGTCATGCCATTTCCGGTGGTATGTGGAATGTCACTACTCCTCAATAATCGACCACTCCCTTCTTATGCATTCCATTTTCACAAAATAACCCAGATGAGTTGACCTGGAGAGTGGATTTAGTATCTTCCCCAGTCCTAAAGCATGTTGGAGACCCGATCTAGTCATTTTTCATGCATGTGAGTTTGTAAGTGTGAAAATTTAGTAAGGATCCATTACTCTTGACCTTATGCTCCTATCACAATTTCAACCTCGAAGGATTTGAACCTTCGAAACAACCATTGAAGTAAGTAATTAATTATATATGTATATACTCTTGAGAAAAGACAACTCCATATTATTCGATAGTGTAATTACATATATAATTAATTACTGGAATAACAAGGAAGAACAAAAGATTGACTTCATTCGAATTGAATTCATTTCGACCAACGCCAAGTTTCTATTATATATGTAATTATGCATTTATTCCCCTCAATGAAGGTAATTAAGTGCTAACCCTTCACGTATCTCACTCAGGTAAGTGATAACCTGACCTTTGATGATGCATCTATTATATATGTAATTATGTATTTCTTCTCTCGCCTTCCAACTTGCTTGTCTTGATTAACTCAAAAACAAAGATTTGGCCTTTAGGGTATGGTCAATCCTTCGACAATGCTGCTATATTATTGTATATGTAATTATGCATTTATGTAATTTAGTGGGGAGAGGGATAACCTTACCTTCAAGCTAGCTTAGAAAATCCTCCTCAATATCATAGTGACCTGACCAATAGTTCCATGTCATAATCCTTAATCATGCAATGAACTTTACCAAGAGCTTCAATCATCATCCTTAATTGAATCTCTTACCTTAACCAATCACTTCCAACCATCACCAATAACTGCTAACCATGACCATGAACTACTAACCATTACAAACAATGGCCCACCGTAACTTGATCGATCGATGTAAGGACCTTCAGGTCGAGGGCCTTTAGGATCTCTTAAGATCACTTGAACTATTACTATATTAAGAGAGAGAGGACCTAACTAAGATAACAGGATGGATTATTTAAACCTGCATTGACAATACCTCCTTGGGAATGAATGTGTGCTTTCTGTAATGCCCCTTTATTTATATATTCTATTCTGGACTTTGGGGAAGGGTTTGGGGAGATCCTCTCTCTTTGGATGGAATTTGGTATGATAGAAGCATTATCTATGTATACGCATGCATGTGACTGAGAATGAATGATATTTCAGTGTCATTCATTAGAGAGAGTAAGCCCATGTAAATGAATTAGCTATAGACAACTACTTAGGGATATGTTTCGGTTTTCTAAGTAAGAGAGTCGTAAAACCCTTCCTTGCCTATCTTATTATGTAGAATGGGAAAGCATCCATTCATATAAGTTCTGGGGGCATTTTGGTTTAGGGTCCGGGGTGATCTGGCCAACGAAAGAAGGAAGGTGAAAGAGATCTTCTCAATATGTTGTAATTGGGAGCATGAGTCATGGTATTCAAAAATCTATGGATAGATGGATGCGCTTAATTATTGAGGGAATAAAATAGTTGTCAATTGGGTAATGATCTATTCCAAAATAATATCCATCGATAGATCAATCTAGATGGAGCGGTAGAACCAGGGGTTTCATGAGGTAGATCTCTTCGAATACGAGAGATAAAGTCGAAACTCATCTATCTCTTAGGTTAGGTAGGCAGGCACATAAGTTCATAGATGGACTACCTTTTGTTTATTGGACCCTCCTGGTGTGACCATGGAATTAACTTATTGGGGAGCACTGCTAATCTCGAAGAAAGGTTATTTATTACTTCTTTCTTCTTTTTTAGAAAAGGGAAAATACTATATATATTTATTCCCCAAAAACCTGAGCAGAGCTCAGATAAGACTAGGTTCTATGAGATCAGGACCACCTACCTCGCCTAACGTACCTTCCTATTCTATTCATAGGAAATATGAGCCATTTGATTGGGATCGATACCCATCAACATGTGAACCAAAATCAATAGATGGAGAATCCTTCGGTCCCATTCCAACAGTTACAGTTCAAACACACACGTCTTGTAGTTCTTTTTCACATATTATAACATGCCTCATATTAGCCTAACCAACTACTAGTAGGGAACCTTAAACATGAGTGCAATGACAACAAAAAAGTGACTACCCACTGTAGACTAAAACTTCGGATGGAATCACGTGCCCTGCCCAAAGAGATTCAACTCAGTAATTATATAGGCAACTAAGTCATTAACAAAATAAAGCAATGAGGGGATGATTAGTTCATAACACCATCTCCTTATTAGTCAAAAAGAGAAACATCAAGCCAAATATCAGTGTGTTACAATCCTCTTCCACTAACAAGGGCTATGACGTTAGAGCCAAGTCAACATAAAATAAATTAGAATAAATCCTTTTCATTTATGATTCCAATTCCCAACTATCATCATCTTCTAAGTAGTGTTGCTAGCGAGCCTTTACACAATTTATTAATTTCTTACGCAAGTGTTGTTTCTTAATGCCAATGATCTCCAGGGGATCAATGAATAATTTTTCATTTTTCCTTATTAGCGAGTTCTTTAGAGTTAATTATAGGTCACTCTTCACTTCATACACCAAGATTGGAATAAAATGAAGCTATTCGGATATATCCGTCCATCAAACTAAAATTGTATTTTTATGGCATCAGTTTATAAATATTAATGATCCTAGTAACTACAACATTATTATGGTTAGCTATACCTTGGATAAGATATTCTCCACAACCTTATACATTCACATATCTATATGCACAAAGACAAAGAGGTTGAGGGCCAAAGGACAACTAAGATTCAAGGGGAACCATCGTACTAGTAACACATCTTTACTTTGACTTCCATCATTTAGGAGGCTAAGGAAAACAAGTGTAAAGTATATTGTTTCTTTGTGGACTTACACAAGGAATTTGACATAGTTCCTTAGCACATGTTAGCTAACAATCTTGAGGCTTTTTGTCTTCCTCCCTTGGGGGTCTTGCTTGTGATGACACTTTATGAAACCATTGTTGGAAAAGTACGGACAAGGACTGGTGAGATAGAGGAGGTCTAGATCACTATAGGAGTGAAACAAGGTTGTCAACTCTCTTCTACATTTTTTAGACTCTACATTGATGAGCTAGAAGAAATAATATCATATTCATTGGGTACCTCAGATGGTTTCTTACACTTCAGAGTGTCCATTTCTATTCTCCTGTTTACATATGACATTGTCCTCATTGATGGGCCTCTAGAGACAACTTGAAATCCTAGCTTTTTTCTATGAAAACCCATCAACGTCATGTTAATCTTAGGAAAAAAAAGGTCATGGCCTTTAACACCCCTAAAAGGGAGGTGAGCAATGTGTTTTTTACTTAAAACGGTGAGAGGGTTTAGGTAGTATTTTCATATGTATATTTGGAGGTCATCTTCTCTTAACCATGATTTAGTTTTAATCTAGCAGTAGAGGCTAGACTGAGAAAGGAACATGTGGCTCTCACCACTCTTTAAAATCAATGTTTTCACCTTCATTTTCAATACATTTGATTGAACATCCAACACTTTCACTCATTGGTAACACCTACCCTCTTGTATGGGTGTGAGGTTTGGGGACCATACCTTCAGGGTGTAGATCAAAACATTATAGAGAGAGTTCGTGTCATGATGTTATCCAAACATATTCATGCCAAGATATTAGTACCTTATGATATCGTTCTTGTAGAATTTGGAACAACCCCACTCATTGCTTCAATGATATTTCATGTGGTGACAATGATACACATGCTCAGACAATTGGGGAACTGACATAGTGGTCTTCTTAGATATACATATCTTTCTCTCATATATTCTATGGAGAAAGTAGAACATGGAACTGATTCAATTTGGTATTCAAGAGCCATTTCTTCACCTCATTGAATTGATATTAACAAACTACCCTCGCATAGTTTTTAAGTAGATGATCTTTATCTCTCAAAGGGTGATATCAAAAAGGGTATTAATAATTAGATTTATAGAGAATGCCTTTAGTCCACATGATTCGTTTTTCCCAGGTGAGCACAAGGGACAACATAGTAGACTAAATTAATTAAACGTTGTTATGGTGGAATCATGTAAAAGTGAGACCGTACAAGAAAACCCAAATCCATAAAGCAACCAAACATAATCAACTGAAGAAAAATAACAATACCAATCACATGGAGAAGTAATCCAGGAATTGATAATGGAGAAAACTAAAGGGAAAACCTCCAATTTATCTATTAGTTTCCTTCTGCAGATGCAACCAAACTTGGTCCCCAATTTGAAATGAATGAGGAACACGATTCTTATCGTGTCGAGCCTTGTCTTTTTCACTAGCTTTCTGCAACATCTCTTGTGATTTATTATGAATCACACAAACCCTACCCCTGAACTTGAGTGCCTTGTCGATTTCTCATTGTCATGGTTTGTTGTGTTAAAAATAATAGGTCGATTGAGTTGAGAGGCATTGAGGATTGAAATCCATAAAAAATATCAAAAGGACTCTTGTTGTGGAACTATGTTGAGCTTGGTTGTAGCTATGATTAATGTATGGGAGATTATCATCCCATGTTCTTCTATACTTTTGGTTGTAGATTTGAAGCAATTGTATGACCAAGAAATTTATGACTTCTATTTTCTCATCATCCTAAGGATGAAACGTTGTTGACATAGAAAGATGTGTGTCGAGCTGCTACCAAATTGTTTTCCAAAAGATGGTGACAAATCTGAAATCAAGGTTGGTGATGATTGTGGTCTGCTTTCATGTACCCATCCACCTTTGTACCTCTGTTGATATGGTGGGGTACTCCAAAAACAACCCAATTACATAATACATGCATTCTAATGTGGAAATGAAAAACAATGATAAGGAACCACTTCACTTCATGAAACTATAAATATGAATGCGAGCAGTCTAATGCAATTCATCTCAATTAAGAGAAATTCAACTCCTTTAAGGGGAAGTAAATCATAATTAAAAAATTAATCCATACACAGATAGACACAATGACATTTGTAAACACATAAACAACCAAGAAACATTTCTCTTTTTGAGAATGAATCACCAACTGGTTGTAGACGAAGAACATTCCACCCCACCATAGGCTCTTTGTAATACATATGCTTTCTATTAGAGTTAGAGATTTATGGCCATGTGAAGTTGGATAATCCTCATGAGTCATCTAGAATCCCCAAAAGGTCAAAGTAGTCAAAGTGGTTTAAGATGGTTAGAAGGTAACCCCTTGAGGTAAAGTGAAGTCATGAGTGCACTATAAGTTAAAGTTGATACATAATAAATTATTTAAATAATAAAGTTAATGAAGAAATTACTAAGTGGACAAGTGGTTAGAAGTGGGATAACCCTAAAATAAGGAAAGTGGGTTAAGATGGTTAAAAGGTAACCCCTTGAGGAAGCTACATGAAAATATACATAAGAGGCAAGGATCTCTCATTTTAAACACGCTTGAACATATTGAATATCTACAAGTGAATGAGGTAACCAAAGGATATCTAAGCCGAATTTCAGAGGGAAGGTGAAGTAAAGAAGGCCAAAATTCAAGGGAGGATAATTTCTTTTGATGATGCTTTCTAAGGTATGTTATTTACAGGTCATCTCATCATTTTCTAAATAACATTTTTTATAGTATGATTTAGAACGTGAAATTGGGATGCCATTGAGGAAACATATCCAAGTAGGTGTGATACAAATTTCATCTCGTGGTTCGTTGTATTTTTTGAGTTACACGTCATGGAAAAAAGGGTTTGTGGCTAGTCTTGAAACTAGTATAAAACATGTGTTTCGGGTAAAAACGTCATAAATTATTCATAACATATACAAATTTAGTAATACAAAATGTATTGGTTAGAGTACAGTCTTTAGTGTTCTATCTACAATTTTCAGATCCATACAAAAAATATTCCATGCGGGGCAAGCTCTACAAGTTCGATCTCTAGAGTAAGACAAAATTTAACAAGGTATGCCATTTTTGCTATAACTCCTTTTCTGAGAGGTTCCAAGTAGTGAAATTTGGAGGAATTGCATTAAAAACATTGAAGAACATTGTGTACCATTTTTAGACCTTTATTCATTATAGGTATATAGTTATGATTATTGCAATTTAGGGTTGTTGACTAATCCAAAATTAGTCATGTGAGACTAAAGTAAAGTTTGATAAAATGCTAGTCTGTTGTTGTTAAAGTTAAGGAAGGTTTTCAGGTACGTGATCATATACACTAGGTCTATTACATATTTAAAAATCAGATTTGGATGATGAAATTGATGTGGGATTTTGGTTGAGGTATGTTCCATATAGAGGTTGTATAAGAGTGAGGTTGTGGCACATGGTTTGATGTAATGGTTTATGGTATTTGGTTATGGATAGTGTGATGTATTGCTAGAGAAATTTTGATGGTTATATTGGTATATGGTTGAGTTACATGTTGGGTACATGGTTGAGACAAGTAGTCGATGAGTTCGCACATACATGAGGTATAGGTTGGTGCATGGTTGATGCACTTGTTTATGGTACATGTTGATTACAGGTTGTCTGGTACTGGTTGGTGCATGGTTGATGCACTTGTTTATGGTACAAGTTGATTACAAGTTGATTGGTACAAGTTTACAGTAGTATATTTCATAGTGATAGTGTGACAGTGGTTCCATCATTCTACTTATATTTTACGGCGGTTGGACGACGCAAGGACAAGTGGTTGTAGCCACCTTTCGGTTGTAGGTAGAGAACATAGGGGGTTGTAGCCTCCTTCGGGTTGAAGCCATATAATTGGGGAGTTGGAGCTTCCCTCGGGTTGTATCCTGAGAAACTAGGGGGTTGTATCCTCCTTCTGGTTGTAGCTAGAGAATTGGGGAGTTGAATCTTCCTTCAAGTTGTAGCCTGAGAAACTAGGGGGTTGGATCCTCCTTCTAGTTGTAGCTGGAAAACAAAGGAAGTCAGTACTTCCAATGAATGTAATTATTAAATACATATACAAAAATAATTCCGTGGTTTTCTCCCTCTTTGGGTTTCCACGTAAAAAAAAATGGTTTACTATGTATGTGTATGATTGCTCATTTGTTCATTGTTTATTTACTTTGCAATTATCGGATAATAATGCTACATTGATATAACACTTGCATTATATGGTTAAAAAGGATTAAATTTCTTTATTAATGATTCACCCCCCCTCTTAGTAATCCAACAACAATCCTTATAAAAAACCCTAACCCTATCATTGTTAGGTTTATCTTCATCCTCGCCACGTGGCTTTTGCTCTTGCATCCTGCTTTTCCTTCTCTTTCTGCATTCTTCTTTCTTGCCACTTTTTGTGCATGCTCCAAAATTAGGTATTTCCTTCAAAAAATAGGTATTTCTTTAAAATAGGCCGCCAAAAATGACATGTGGCTCTTCCCGATCCACTCAAGTGATGCACACTCCCTAAACAGCCTCTGCCAAGGTGTCAAGCTTTTCTTCTAGTTCTTCCCCTTATTCTCTCACCTACGTAGTGTTTCCTCTAAGTGCTTCTACCCTCTCCATTGTGATATGTTCCTTGAGGTATTATGCGCTCTCAACATGATTCTGAGCTATTATTGTCTTCTCCTCCTCCAATTCTGCAATTATTTGCACTTCTTTATCCTGGAGAGGTTCTAACTGGGCTTGCCTGTTCAGCTTGTTATTTTGTGAAGTCTTCAATTTTGTCTGCAGGGTTTTCATCTCCTATGAGCCCTTCAACCGTTCTGTGATTCTCATGGAATTTTGTCACTACTTATGATCCTATATTGCGATGTTGAGTTCCTCCTCTTGCTGGTATAATTGTCGGACCTTATCATCTTCCTCCAACGTCATCCATAGTTGCGCAGTCCTATCAATCAATTGTATGACATTTTGAGCTTCATTAAATCCATTATTTCCACTTGTAAAGCTGCTAGTTGTTCCCTTTAGGATGTGACTTCAAGAGGGGTGGTGGATGTTAATTTTTATTTGACATCCCTAATCTTATTTTTGTAGTTTTTGAGTGTTTATGTAATGATTTGAATTTGTTCTTCTGCATTGCTCGTGGCTACCTATGCACTATCTGGAATTATTGAATACTTCCTTCAACTTCTTCTCTAAGTTATATATATGTTTCTTCTCCTCTTGTGTCTCCATATTTACCTTATCTACCACCAGTTCTAGTACCTCCTTGCCATTTTTGGTTGTTTTCAATTCTGTCATGTCTATTACAACTCATTATTGCACTTCTTGCACCACACTGACTTGCAGTATATACAATTCCTTTATTGGTATTTGAGATAGTACCAATTGTACCTACACCAATTCTTTGAGTGGTGTCTGATTTATAGCCTCGTTAACTTGCATCATGTTTGATGTTATCTCTAAGCTTGGACTTGCTTGCACTATAGGATAGATGATGTCTTCTTCGTTTTGTGCACTCCTCTCCGTAAGTTATGTTGCTCGGGGATCGAATCCGTTCCCCTTTCTTACCATTGTGCTTATTGTATCCTTTCCAAGATCCACTTAATTTCGACCAACTTCTTTCTTATCATTCCTCTTCGCTTCTCGGCATCTTCAAACTCGTCAATTGTGAGATCATGTACCCTCCCTGCTACAAGATTGACACCATCCTCAGTAATTGTGTATTCTGATATTTTCTTATGGGATTTTGAATTATTGTGTGGCTGAATTGTGTGTATAATTGGCTAGTTGGGTGGACCTGTCTCTTGTGGAGTGGCTACTGATGGGGTTTCCAACATCATTTTCCCCTATAACAAAAACAGGACCATGGAGCAATAAAATAAAACAAATGTGGAAACAAAATACAGAAGATATACAACACAATAGAGACACATATTTACATGGTTCACCCAGTGTGGGTTATGTCCACCAGAGAAATTGTCAGGTCCTTCCTTTATTATTATCCAACATATGAAGGGATATAACCTATAGAAAACTTGATGTAACTTCCTCTTCTTTCTCTCACAGTCTCCTATCTTAGAATACCATAGTCGCCATCAACCATAGCTGCAACACATTTCCCTCATAAAAGAGGGTTTCCTTCTAGGGAAAAGAAAACCCTAACATAATCTCTATCGTTAGATCTGTGACCTTATAATGAGTCTTCCAGATTTACAATGAAATTACAATATACATTTACAAGGCAATTTTTCATTCGGGGGCTTCGTCCTCGAGCCCTCGGTAGGGGCCCACTTGCCCCTAGACCCCCCAGCCAGGGGGATAGCCCCGCCGGACCCCACAGAGGGGGTACCCCCCCTCTGCACTCCTCCACGTGGAAGATTGTACATACTTCTAGGGTGTAAATACTTCATGGGGTATAAACATGGCTAAAAGTAAAATACCTTTGAATCAGGAAGATAATCAGGCTCCACAACCAATAATCTCCCACTTGGAGACTGATCTCCAAAACTCTACCACTGATGTATATGCTGGACTCTGAACCTTCTTGGACCTGGAAAATTTCTCATCTTCATTTTCATTCTTGAAGACCAACTAAAACTGAGCAGGAACTGAGTTTCTCCCTGGTTACTCCCTTTGTTAACATGTCTACAGGATTCTGGCTAGTGTGTATCTTTTCCAACTTCAAATGTCCATCTTCCAAGGTGGATCGTATGAACGGGTACCTCAACTGTATATTCTTAGTCTTCAAATGGAAGGATGAGTTCTTTGCAAGATGAATGGAACGCTCACTGTCACAGTACAAGTTGCTATTCTCTTGCTTCTTTCCCAATTCCTCCATAAACCTCTGTAACCAAATCATCTCTTTACTAGCCTTTGTAGCATAAACATACTTTGCCTATGTTGTTAAAAGTGCAACAACCTTTTGTAGTTTTGAAATCCAACTTACTGTTGTTCCACCTATAGTAAACACATACTTTGTGGTACTCCTCCTGCTATCTTTATCACCTGCCATATCTGAATCAACATATCCTTGTAGAATAGTTTCTAAACCTCCAAAACATAATGCATGATTAGCAATACCTCTCAAGTATATGAGAATCCACTTTACTGCCTCCCAATGTTCTTTACCTGGATTGTTCATATATCTACTCACAACTCCCACTACATGTGCAATATCCGGTCTTGTGCAAACCATTGCATGCATCAAGATGCCAACTGCTGATGAATATGGGACCCTAGACATGTATTTTATCTCCTCTTGTGTCTTGGGACACATTTCCTTAGTTAATTTGAAATGGTTGGCTAAAGGTGTACTAATTGGTTTTGCATTCTGCATTCTAAACCTCTCCAACACCTTCTTTGTGTACTCACCCTGAGATAATGTCAGTTTGCGATTTTGCCTGTCTCTTGTTATTCTCATACCAAGGATTTTCTTTGCAGCACCCAAATCCTTCATTGCAAATGAATTGGATAATTTATTTTTGAGCACATTTATATCCTGCATATTAGACGCTGCAAAAAGCATGTCATCTACATACAATAGCAAGATAATAAAGCTTCCATTTTCTAGCTTTTTAAAATAAACATGGTGATCAAAATGACATCTACTATAACCCCGTTCTGTCATAAACCTATCGAACTTCAGATACCACTACCTTGGAGCTTTCTTTAGGCCATACAAGCTCTTCTTCAACCTGCATACCAAATTCTCCTTCCCTTTGATCTCATACCCTTGTGGTTGTTGCATATAAATATCTTCCTCCAAATCCCCATGGAGAAAAGTTGTTTTTACATCTAACTGTTGAAGATGCAAATATTCTACTTCCACAAGAATTAAAATAGTCCTAATTGAATTCATTTTAAAAACATGAGAAAATATTTCATCAAAATCTATACCTTTCTTTTGTGAAAACCCCTTTACAACAAGTCTAGCCTTGTACCTATTTTCTCCTCCATCTTCTTCCTTCAACTTGTAAACCCATTTATTCTGCAATGCTATTTTTCCTGCAGGCAACTAAACCAAGTCCCAAGTATGGTTATTTACCAAGGAATCCCTTTCCTCTTTTATGCCTTGCTCCCACTTCCTTTTGGTGTCTACCTGCATTACCTCTTCATAACATTCTGGTTCACCAGAATTAGTCAACAATAAATAATACAATAAAGGAGAGTATCGTTCAGGGGGTATACTTAACCTGGTAGATTTTCTAACAACACTTGTAGGTGTTTGAGGTACCTGTTGCTCCTGTTGTTGTACATTTTGATTTTTTTGTTCTTTTAGAATTTCTTTTTCAGTGATCTCATCAAGCACTATGTATTCTTGTTTTTCTTTTTCTTGTTTCTTTCCCTGCAACTGATCTTTGTACATGAACTTCTCATTGAATATGAAATCTCTACTCCTAATGATTTTGTTATTTTCATAATCCCATAAGCGATAACCAAAATCATTAACACCATATCCAATAAAGG
>ML812747.1:162212-183687 GCA_009831015.1 Picea engelmannii
TGCTACAAGTAAACCTAGTAATCGAAAGTTGGGTTTGTACACTCCACTTCCAATTCCTTCTCGACCTTGGGAAAGTATTTCCATGGATTTTGTTGGTGGTTTACCTATGTCGAGAAGAGGTCATGATTATCTTTATGTTGTGGTTGATCGTTTTAGCAAGATGTGTATATCGATGCCGTGTACTAAGAAGGTAACAGTAGAACAAATGGCACAGTTGTTCTTTCAAAATGTTTGGGTGCATTTTGGTTTGCCCAAGTCCATTATTTCTGATCGGGATTCTTGATTTGTTGGAATTTTTTGGTCGTGTTTGTGGGCACTCATGGACACTAAGCTTAAGAAGAGCACATCTTTTCATCCGCAGACAGATGGTCAGATAGAGGTGGTGAATCGTACAGTGGTACATCTTCTTCGTGCTTATTGCAGCAAGCATACTAAGCTTTGGGATGAACATTTGCACTACGTTCAGCATGCGTACAATCGAGCTAAGCACTCTTCGACTCAAACATCGCCATTTGAGGCATGTTTTGGCTATTTGTCCAAGTCACCTTTAGATTTTATCTTTGGGAAAGATATTGTTGTTGATGGGAAATATGATATTGATCGGGCAGAGAAGTTCATTGAACAAATTCAGTCGATACATCAGGTGGTGCAAGAACAGTTGGAAAAGAGTCAGGCCAAGTACAAAACGAGACATGACAAGCATCGTGTTGATCCCAGTTTTGAAGTTGGTGATGAAGTGTGGCTTTACATCAACAAAGAGAGGCTTAAAGGAGAAGGTAAAAAGTTGAAACCGATTCGATATGGTCCCTTCAAGATTGTTGACAAGATTGGTAACAATGCTTTTCGTTTAGATTTTCCTCCTTATATGCAGATGTATGCAGTTGTTAATGTTGATAATTTGAAGTTGTATGAGCCTCCATTGATTGATGATCAAGGAGAGCATGTTCAGATTCCTTCCATAGATGATTTTTCTCCAGAGTATTTAACAGAACTGCAGGAAGACACCGTCCTTGACAGGAGAATGCGAACTTCGAAGTGAGGAAATGTGGAGTATTTGCGAGTTGGTCTCAAAGGGACGAATCCAAGAAAGGCCAAGTGGATTGAGGTTGGAAGGGTGAGGGAACTTTACCCTCATCTTCACATAGACTGAGATAGTCTTTTGGAGGTCCAAAAGCTTCCCAATGGGGAGGTGTGATCAGGGGATCAAATTTTGCTCAAAATTCAAAGTGCTCGGAATGTGACGAAAATAGTGCCATTGCGTCCATCTCATCTTCCTGATTCCGGCAGTATATTTACTTTGTCAAATGGACGTCGTATGGAGAAGATATCGCGATCTATTCGTCAAGGCAAATAGGGAAAAATTTTAGATGTTGATTGTCCCTGTCCGTACAGTCCGTACAGTCCGTATGGTATGACGTGGTAGGGCCATACTGACCATACGATGATGACATGGCACACATTCATTGGTTGATGGTTGTCGAGTAAGGAGATGACATGTGTCATTGGTGGCCAATGATGTGGGGACACGTGGCCCAATCCATTGGCGCCACGTGTCACTCGTTGACTGGTTTACATGGTTATATGTAAAATGGTATGGGGAGTCCACGGGGTTCGACCCCCAGACCTCCCCCACTGTACAACGTACCAACGAACCTCCACTAACCAACATTCCAACCTTTGTTCCTTGATTATTATGTCAACGCGCATATATTTAAAGTCGCTTGTTGTTTGAATGGAAAGGGGGGTTGGGCCGGGGCTTAGCCCCGACCCATGGTCTCATTGCATATGACCACCATATATTATATGGTGTGCGTGGTAACGGCTGGAGTGCGGGGTTTATAACCCATATCCCACGGTTTATATGTGTTGCGCCATGTGCCCGAGACCTGGAGCGGAAGTTACACGGTTTTAAAATGGCGTTAACCACCTTTTGATAAGTGCGAGGTCATATGCTCTCATACGCCCAGGTGCTGAGGCGGTCAGGGGCTAGCGCACCCTTAACCGTCCTACGGTTTGCACCATTGGCGTGGTTGCGCCCGGTGCTAGGGTTTTTGCGCTTAAAAGAGCGTGTGAGTCAGGTTCATTCAAGGAGGGTGCGAATTGTAGAACCAGAGACAACAAGCTTGAAGAGGGAGACTTCCAGGAGGCCTAACTTCTTCATTGTTCGACCGATTGAGGTGCTGGAAGAGCCCAGACAGGGGTTTTCGGACGCTGGGAAGCCATTGGAGCAGTCGGTTTGTCAGTTTGAGCATTGTAAGACATGTTTTTGAGCATTTTTATCAATTAATAATAATAAACCATTGGAAGCTGGACCAGGAGATGTAGCCCATAAGAGGGGTGAACTCCTTTATCAAATTGTTGTGTTTATGTGCTTATGTTCAATCATTATGCTGCTGTCTATGTGTAATTTGCATAAGAAATCCTTTAATTTATGTGTTGCAAACTGATCCTTTTTCTTTAAACACATAACATTCACTTGCAATAATTTTCAAGTTTTTCAAGTCTTCTTCAATTTTAGATCACTTTCCAACTGCGTTGTTGAAATTAGATTTTTCCTTAAATCTAGAACATGTCTTACCTCTTTCAACAACGATTGGTTTCCATTGCGTTGTTTTATTTTTACCTTTCCCATTCCAACAATTTTGCATGGTGCATCGTCACCCAAATGAACCTGTCCAAAATCACCTTGAACATAATCTAGAAAATATTTCTTATGGGGTGTGGCATGAAATGAAGCCCCTGAATCTACTACCCAAGACTCAGAAATATTATCTACAGAAAGAATCAAAGCATCTTGTAACACATCACCTTTTACATTTGCTTCCTGATTTCTCTCTTGTTGTCCATCTCTTTGTTTCTTTGGAGCTCTGCAGTCTTTCTTCAGATGTCCTTTCTTCCCACAATTCCATCACTCTATCTTTCCAAGTCTGGACTTGGATCTGCCCTTCCTAGAATTCCCACAGTTCCCGAAACCCTTTCCTCTATCCTTTTGTCTTCCCCTGTTCTCCATGTTCAATGCATTTCCTGATGTCTCGCCTATGATTTTCCGACGCATTTCCTCACGAAGGATAACACCAACAACATCATCAAATTTTAAAGTATTTGAACTAGAGACAGAGTTACTTACAACCATGACCAAGCCGTTCCAGCTTTCTGGCAATGAGCACAATATTAGAAGAGCCCTGACCTCATCATCAAAGTCCACTTTTACAGAACTTAGTTGATTAGTAATCGTATTAAAATCATTTAAATGATCTGCAACAGACCCACCTTCCGAAATATTCATATTAAATAATCTCTTCATTAGAAATACCTTATTGGATGCCGAGGGTTTTTGATACAATTTGGCCAATGCATCCATCAAACCCTTCGTTGTCTTTTCTTTGGAATTATTAAAATCCATCGATGTTGCCAGGCTCAGCCGTATCGTTCCTAGAGCCTTTCTATCAAGAATCTCTCATTCTTCATCCTTTGTAGCCACCGACTTCTTTTCTATTCCGCCCAATGGTAGGAATAGATCCTTCTGATATAAATAGTCTTCCATCTACATCTTCCATAACTGGTAGTTTTGGCCGTTAAATTTCTCGACCCTAATGTTTCCATCTTCCGACATTGCTCCCACTCGAACCAGGAACCCTCTTTTCCTGCGAGTTACCTTTCTCTCTGATACTAGTTGTTAGAAAAAAAGGACCGTGGAGCAATAAAATAAAATAAATGCGGAAACAAAAAACAGAAGATACACAATACAATAGACACACAGATTTACATGGTTCACCCAGTGTGGGTTACGTCCACCAGAGAAATTGCCAGGTCCTTCCTTTATTATTATCTAGCATATGAAGGGATACAACCTACAACAAACCTGCTGTAACTTTCTCTTCTTTCTCTCACAATCTCCTATCTCAGAATACCATATTCGCCATCAACCATAGCCGCAATACATTTCCCTCATAAAAGAGAGTTTCCTTATAGGAAAAAAAAAAATAATCTCTATCGTCAGATCTATGACCTTATAATGAATGGTCCAGATTTACAATGAAATTACAATATACATTTACAAGGAAATTTTTCCTTCCAGGGCTTCGCCCCCGAACCCCCTCTTGCCCCAAGACCCCCTAGCTACGGGGATAGCCCCCCCAGACCCCACAGAGGGGGTACCCCCCCTCTGCACTCCCCCACGTGGAAGAGTGTACATACTTCTAGGGTGTAAATACTTCATGGGGTATAAACACAACTGAAAGTAAAAGACCNTCTTTTGATTAGTCTTCTCTTGTTGTTTTGATTTCTTTGCTGCTGCACTAACCCCTACAGATGTCTTGGATGACCTTGCTTATACCTCTTTTCCCTTGGGGATATCCTTGGTGATGACTGGGATCTTCTAGTCATCCTTCCAGTCTATCATCGCCATTTGAACTTCCTCTACATAAATGAAGAAGCGGAGTTGAAGCCATTCTTTCTTTGGATCCCTGCACGCTTGGATCCACATGTTGTGCCACGTAGCCCTAAAGTTGGCTACCCCTTGATACTATGCAACCACTTCCAGAGTGATCCTCCAAGTGTTGTTTATGATGTCTTGTATGTCACTGAGATAATGAGGAAAGGTGTTGGCATTGCCACTTCTTCACTTGGGGTCCAAAGTTCTTCCCATCAACATGTATCATTCTATGCGACAATGTCCTACTCTATCATAGAAGTCCGAGTAGGGAGGCTCTTTCTAGCCAATTAGTTCTATCAAAATCATTAACTCGGAGTAGTGGAACTCTGTCCCCAAGTATTGCATGTCCTTGTAGTTGTCTAAGAACAAGTTTAGTAAGTATGGTGCCCAATTGACCATAGTGTCATTTTCGCACTATGTTGTTGTTGCGGAAACCTCTACACGGACGTACTCCTTACGAAATTTGCAAAGTGTCTTGCATGCAATTAGCTTGGTTTCCATCTCAGTGGCTAGGTCACTAATACGATTTATAATTATTCTATGTGAGCCTCTTTTAGTCCCATATGTTTTCGTCATCCCCTCTGTGAGAGCCTTTTCCTTTGTTTTGCCATCTAGGTACTGCATGGGCTTATTACCATTTGATGGAAGGTCTGTGATGAATGAAATTATTTCTACGTCTATGGATAATGGTTCTTCTAACCAAAAACATCCTCCATGGAGGATCGCCAGCAACTTCTTGATGCAGTTGTTCACATATTTCCCCTTCCAAAGTGGGGAATTTCCATCAAGTTGAGAATTCCTATATTTTCCAAGCATGTCGCCCATTGATTTTGATGTAGTATTGGGTATTTGAAGGGCCTTGTGCCTAGGCTCTCCATGTACACCCGTTGCATGAATTTTGGGAATTTGTTGGTGTCAGAAACATCATGTTCTGTGTACCACAATATTTCGACGCAACCCAGTAAGTTTTTCATGGCCCGCACCCCTTATGGAATGTGTGGTAAGACGATCGAGGCATCATGATGCTTTCATGGGAACCACATGATGATGTTTTTTTCCCTTTTTCTTCACTGACGCACTAGAGGTCCCAGCCTTTGGTTCTCTATATTTATCACCCAACTCTTGTTTCCTTGGGATATCTTTGATCTATAAATCCTCCTACTGCGCAGACCCCACCACAGGTTGTGCTATTTCCTATTAGACTTTATCCTATCTCTATCCACGCCATTCATTATGTGGACTTCTTCGACCCTGGAAGGTTGCGGTGGGTTCCCTCTAGTTGAAGGTTCATGGCCCTTCACACTATCATACAAGTCGATATCCATCATGGCCATCGTCTAGGCCTTCTCTTCTTCCTCGACAAGTGTGGTTCTCACTATTTCATCCTATGGAAAGGGAATTGCGTTGACATCAACGTTTCCCTCTCTCTGTGTAAATTTCTCCTCTGCCTCTGCAGTTTTCTAATGTGACCTATGGATGTTTCATGTTTTCTGTGTTCTTTGTCTTGGTGCACTGACCTTTGGAGGTGTCATATTGGGTAGTGCATTGTTCCTTGATTGATATTTGTCTTTTATGATCTCTGACCTCATATGTTCTCCTTTTGTCTTTGTGCTCCTTAGCTTCGTGGGTTTGCAAATGCACAATAAGTCTTGTTTGGAGTGCGTTTTCACTTTATATAGATGGCATCATAAATGCCCTAAATCTTCTCAAAGAATATTCTTTGGTTTTTATTAATGCATTGAATCTTGTCGAGTATGCTTCGTTTAGTTTCATAAATGCCCAATTCATGCCTTTTTTCTCCGACAACTAGTTTCTTTACTTTTTCGATCGTTGACCCCTTTTCTGGTGCACTGCACTTTTTTGGTGCATCGTACATTTCCCCTGTGAATTTTTCCTTAGTGTGTAGTTTTTTCTTCATGTCAACCATATGCTACATGTGGTAACTTTTTCCCTTTGTCGCGTTGATTTTAGTAACTTTTGTGCACGATATTCCCCACTATTTTGTATTTTCTTTCTCTTCTAGTTTTTCTTCCTTTTTATTCTTTTTCTACTTTGTCTTCATTTTTATGAGTTTTATTTCCTAATATATATTATATTACACTATATACATGTCTTTCTCACTGCATTGTAACTTTTAAGGATTAGTAGGTCGACTGTCCCTTTACAGTTTTAGTTAACTATCGTTGATCATTCCTTTCAGTTGTGTTCTTCCCAAGTCTTTTAGTTGTACATATCCCCCATATATGGAATTATTTACTTCATATGGCCCTAGCCAATGGATTCTAAAATTACCAAGGTGTTGGAAATAGTTTTTGTCATAGAGAAAGACTAGGACTCCCTCCTTAAAAATCTACATTTGAATGTGTCTCTAATAATAGGATTTGTCTCTTTCTTTTTGTACTTCCTGGTGAAATCTTGCCAGAATACTATCCTCTTCCATATCCATTAGTTGACCTAACATTTCCTTTACTTCTCCCCCTTCTGTCATGTTGGTAATTGCTTCTATGCGCAGACTAGGTACTAGAAATTCTAATGTTACTACTGCTTCCTACCCATACACCAATATGAATGGTGTATGTCTGGTCAGATTCTTACATATGGTCCTCTATGCCCATAATATTGTTGGTATCTTCAAATCCCGATCATCCTTGTTGATATTGCATATTTTATTCAGATCATTTTCCAAAATCTTATTGAAAGCTTGTATTGTTCCATTTGCATGAGGATGATATGATGTACTCTTCCAGTGATAGACTTCAAACTCCTAAGTCATAGCTTTGATGGTTAAATTAATAAAATGACTGCCCTGGTCACTCATCAGAATCGTGGGACATCCAAATCTCGTGATCACTTGCTCAAACAAGAAGTGTGCTACTGTCTCTACACTACAATCTTTGACTGGTGCTCCTTCTTCCCATATTGTTAAGTACTCAGTCATAGTAATGATAGAACTAGTTCCTAACCCTTTTACTGGTGGGTTAATAGGTACCACAAAGTCTATTTCCAATTTTTCAAATACCTGCAAAGTCACTTGTTGTATTCGAGGCATCTCATCCCTTCTTTTGGGTTTTCCAACCCTCTTAGAGACATCACATTTCTGGAAATATTCCTTGGCATATTTATGGACTGTTAGCCACCATAATCTTGCATGAAATACCTTCTACACGTTAGCTTTACTTATAAAGTGTCCACTAGCTATACCTTCATGAGATTCTACTAAAATTCTAGGCCTTTTATGTTCCAATACATACCTTCTCAAAATTCTATTTGCACCCATTTTGTATAAATGTCATGCAATAAGTTGATAGTATACAACTCTCACTACCATATTTTTCTTCTATGTAGTGCTAAAATCTTTTGTCGCAACCCATGTACTTAAGTATTCAATAATATCAACAAAATATTGATCCTCTACATGTACTGAAAATAGTTGTGCATCAGGGAAGTTGTATTCCAAGTTAGTAGGTTCTTATCCATTAGTTACCCCTGATAGGTGATCAAGTCCTATGTTCAACTTCCCTAGGTTGACTATCACTTTGAAATCAAATTCTTGGAACAATAATGTCCATCTATATATTCTCCCCCCCAACAATGGCTTGTTGACTAGATATTTCAGGGCATAATGGTCTGTGAACATTTTAAAGTGTTTACCCAGTAAGTAGTGTCTAAACTTATGAAGTGCATATACCATGGATATGCCTTCTCTTTTTGTGGCATTGTAATTCTTCTTTGATTCTGAAAAATTTATACTTGCAAAGGCTATAGGATGGTCTAAGTCACCTTCTTCCATCACACCCGATCAAGAAGGTAACAAGGACGACTTAAAAGAAGTTGAAAAACAACCAGAAGATGAAGTCGAAGTTCCAAAGAAGAGAAAAGGGTCACCTTTGAAGTCTCCCTCTAAGAAGAAAGAAAAATCGACCGTGACCACGATGAAAACCACGCTCAACCCCGATGACTTCATCCTTCTCCTAGCAACTTTGAATGAAGCCATAAAAGAAATTAGAGAAAATCAGAAGGCCAAGAAATAGACGATGTACGACAGAATCGAAGTCAATGTCCAAGGAGTACAATAATCCCTCCAGTCTAATTGTGCAGTCTCCACTGTGCCTATGCCAGAAGGAACACCCAAAGCAGTAGAAGAGTCAATTCAACTTCATAGGATTGTTGACCTAGTCGAGGTACACCTTCGGAAAGTAGAATAAGTAACAACACAGGCCACCTAGGCCCTAAAGTAGGCACACGAGGAAATCATAGAGCAGTGCCAAGATGTATAGCAAGAGAAGGAGGCCATCCAAGAGAAGTATGATAAAGAACGCACAAATATCCAAAAAGAAAAGGAGCAACTTCTCACAAAGTAGATCAAGATCGAAGAAGAAGTCAATAGAGCATTTCGCTCTGTGACTGGCTTAGAACAGAAGGAAGAAGAACCCATAGAATGCCAAGTAATGAAGATTTCTGAATTCATTCAACAACTGCAACAAAGAGTAGTAGAACTAGAGCTCCAAGCTATACCGAGTACTCCACAAGAAGAATGTGACCAACAGGAAGTGAATTCCCAAAGTACAGTAGAAAGGATTAAGGCACTCACTGAAGAATGTAAGAAATTAAGTAGTAGAACTATGCAGATACATGAGAACCTATCCAAGAACCCTGAATTACATAAACTGGAGTCGCAACTCCAGGAGGAGAAGCAGCAGGCAGATAGACTTCAGATGCAGTTGAAGGCCATACCAACCATAGATAAAATGAATCGATCCCATGAACAACACATCGTGCAGAAGTAGATTGATATGATCCAGAGCAAGGTCATGGAAGTGACGCAACAACTTCAACCTTTGCAGGATAAGGCATGTCAATTGTTCTTAGATATTGAGAACCAATGGATAGAGCTACAACAGGTTGTGATTATAGTAGAGAAGCACCTAGAAGGACCATTTAGTAACACATTCATTCAGGAGTTTTCTGAGAAAGAAGCAGGAGTTTTCCGAACAAGAAGCAGTAGCAAAGCAACAGGTCGAAGCAGCTCGAGCGAAGCTTGAGTCCTTTGAGGCAGAGTTACCCAGAGAAGAGTGACTCAGGATGAGTCACAGGTGAGTGTTGGGGGTCTGTTGGCCCTTGACCAAGTTTTGAAGAGTACTTGGTCATATTTGACCACTTTTGGGACTATGACATCTTGCCAAGAAAGGAGTGCAACACGAAGAAGAAAATAAGGAAGAAAGACCTATTTTGAGATCCATTTTAGGGTTTTGGGTTGATATAATGGAAAAGGGATGTCGGCCCGTGGGTTTACCCACGTTTAGGCCCATTTTGTAATATATAAAAAGACAATATAGATAGTAAGATAAGGAGATAGTAATGTAATACATCTGTGTGGTGTATGAATGAAAGCTTAGTGCTAGTATTTGGATCTGTGTGATCGGATGTACCTTAGAGAGATTTGTGCATGAGATCGGAGAGCTAAGTGCAGATTGTTATAGTTGGATGTTGAGGAGCAAGGAAGAAGGATCTAGCGAGCTGCGTAGATCTTCTATCCTGTGCAAAGTAGGGATCATTGAAGCTCTATGCTTTAACTGCTTGACCAAGATAATATAAAGAAGACTTTGTGGATGTAGCCCCAGGGTGGGGGTGAACCATGGTAACTGTGTGTATGGTGATATGTTCTTTGTTCTTACGTGGTTATATCTCTCGGTTAAGTGCTTTATGTGATTGAGTAGATCTAGTTATGCTCTGTGTTGATGGTGTATGAATGAATGTTAGATCTGATACATAATATGCTTAGTTCTTAATCCCTTGAGTATAACCTATTTATCATTGCTAAGTGCTAGATTTGAGTAATTTCTACGGTGCTCTGTGCTTTCTATGAACTGTATTAATGAATGTATGTTAGGAAATAATTGATGCTACGTGCACTCTAAGTAAGATAATCACAGATCTGTGTCCCAGCTAAGGTTGCAGACACCTAAGTCCTACAACCACCCCTACCTCTACCTTAGGTGAGACTTCATCTGCTTCACAGGTGTTGCTGAAAGGGCCTATAGTTAGGGTTTTCTTGGTGTGCTCTTGAGCGTTGAACCCTCGGTCTAACCCTGTGCCAACACATTTACATGCACATGAAATTTATTTTCCCAATCTGGAAATACTAGTATATGTGTTGTTACTATATTTTGTTTTGAAGTGTCCAATCCTTGGGGACAATCCTCATTCCACTGAAATCTAGTGTCCTTCTATAACAATTGTTCCATTGGTGTAGTAATCTGCGCATACCCCTTTATAAATTTCCTATAATATCCTGAATTTCCTAGTGTTTCTCTTAACTGGCACACTGACTTTGGTGGTGGTAAAATGACAATGACTGCAATCTTAGCAGGATCCATTAGTAAACCATGTTTACACACTACATGTCAAAACAATATTCCAAAAGGTGTACCAAAAATGCATTTCTTGATATTCAATGATATCTGACATTGCCTTCATCTTTCCAACATCAGTATTAGTACTTCTACATGGTCCTTTAACAGACTATATACTTCTAGAAAATGATATATGGATTCCTTAAAAGCAACTATAAATAGTCTTGAAAATATAGTTGGTGCATTCTTCATCCCAAATGGCATGACTATATATTATTAAGATCCCCATTATGTATCAAAAGTAGTCTTATACTTGTCTTATAGAGACATTTTGATATGATGGTAACCTGATAATCTCTATGTGAATGAATATGATTCATGGCTTCCCACATTCTCTAGGACCTCATATGTAAAAGGGGTAGGGAAAGGGTCATGTAAGAAAGCATCATTAAGTTTCCTCAGATATGCAAAAATACTTATCCCCCTTTGTTTCTTTTCTTGGACTACCATATGACTAATCCATTCAAATTCTATTAGTATCAAGATTTGGCTATGTTAAATCTTGATTGCTACTGGAAATTCCCGTAGCATTTCGTTTAATTTTAAATGAAAATTTGGGATTTTGTCTTAAAACTAATCCTTCAATCTTATAAATGGATCTAAGTTTGGCTTATAGTTCTTTGTTTTCATTTGAAAATGGAAATATTGGTTTATGCCTCAGCTTTGCATAAGTCCTTCATTATTCATTTTGGAAAATGAATATACTTGTTATGGGATATTTTATTTATTTTGGGGAAAATTAAAATTTTATTGGGTTATGCCCAGTATCCAAGTTCAAGCATTAATAGACCTCTCAAGACAACGTTATACAAAGACACATGCCAATGCCATCATATCGATCAAGTTATACACAAAGCGCCAAGAGACAGACCGACATTCAAATTTAAGGTGCCAAGTGTCAAGAACAAGCATTGACAACACTCTCACAAGGTTCCAAGCATCAAAAGCACCCACGAGAAGTGTTTATATTTCTCTATGGTTGCTACATCTATAAACACATAGGCGGGCACTACCAAAATTTTGATAGAGACCAGATTGTGCAGAGTTATTTTGCAAGGACGCTTCTGCCAGTTTTGAGTGACTAACTTAAAACTTGGATTATGAACAAATGAGAAGGTATTTATGAAAACCAAAAGAGGTTTTTGTTCATCACATACCAAATAAAAAAAACATCTCTCAGTTTTTAAAAATGTGTTATGTTTTGAGATATATTAGACATATAAATGGCTCTATCGAATGTGCACAACTGTTTTACAACGACGCTACGAAATTTCCTGTAGCGGTTACAGTTTTGATATTCTCCTTGTTGGGAGGTTGCCACCTGTCAAGGAGGATTCAAATGGCTTATAAATGATCATTTATATGATAAGGGACACATTCACCTAAGTTTCACCTCATGCAATGAGGTGAAAACAATTTATTAATGACTTCCAACAAATTCCTGAAAATTAGCAGTTTTTTGGATTTCTGTCTCTTTGATTGTTGCCACCTGTATCCAAGGATTAGAACCCAATGGAGGAGATGGGATTCACCTCCTAATTTTATTTGTATTCTATTTTATATTTAAGGAAGGAGATATCTCTTGGAGAAGAGGGATTCATGAGCCAAGAGAGGCTAGAGAGAGTAGGAGCAGGCAGTTTTCCTATGTGTGTTCATTTGTAAGCTTGTGGGCATTTCATGATTGTAAGCATTACTGCTATTGGAGACTCATGAGAGATGTGATTTCAGATATTAATTCTTTTGTTTATATATATTATTATTGGAATATATTGCAGATTTGAGGATCAAAGGTTGTCAATGATTTATGGATCCCTAAGCGACAGAGGATCTGTTGTATTTTGCCCATCAGTCATTGTTTATATTCAAGTATTTTTTGATTCATTAAATTGAGAGGATCTTTATTTAGTGAACATTCTATATTATGTTTTCCTTCTTCATTCTTCCACGTATCAACATATAATCGTGTTTTCTATTGATCAGATTTTGTGCCTTCGATGAGTAGAATGTTTGTGACTCCATTGCTCATTGGTGTAGCCTATTGATCTGCAGGTTGCTTCCTTCTCCCTTTATTTCTCCATATTGATTATCCACCTATTCAAAACCAAAATTATCTTTTACATTATGATGGATGTTGAGCTTACACTTTAGCAGTTAAAGTGTGACTTTTAGTGCTAACATTTTTGGCGCCATTGTTGGGGATGAAAGAGAATGACAAATCTTCCCTGGGAGAATGACAATGATTAGATCCATATTTTGACGGTGAACAAGGTCTAGTCACATATTCAAGACTGCATCTTTCACCTGGCGAATCCACTCCATGAAGGAATAAATTGTTGGCAACTCCACTGATACGGGATGACCATGGAAATGGAAACTATCTTGGCTCGGAGGTATGCTTTCTATGATTTCTCAAATATAGTCAGTTTTCCACATCTAGTGTCGACTATAACTGAGTGGGACAATTATCTTTTGATATTAAAAGGAAGAAAGCATGATAATCCTAGTGAACACTTATTAATTTTTTATCAATGCATGCTTGAAGATGATTTTGTTCACGAGGATGTCTTGATCAAGATGTTCAGATTTTCTTTGGAAGGAAATGCTCGTGAATGGTGTCAATCCCTTCCAGTTGCTAGCATTCATTCTTTGAAGGGTTTTCATGTTGCCTTTCATTCGTTTTGCAAAGAAAAATTTGCAGATGACTTACTTTATCCAGAATGTTGTCATGACTTTGATTTACTATGTAAAGGATTTGGTAACCATTGAAAATCCTTGTGTGTTGAAGAGGATATTGCAGTAGAAGAGATTATTCATGATAAACAAGATGTTGAACATTTACCAGCTACTATTTTTTCTGATTATTATGGATCTGAAGATATTTTCCTCTAGATTAAAATCATGAAGATCATATTTATTTAAGTCAGATGGAACTTGAGAACAATGAAGACAGTCAATAGTCATTTTCAATTTTTCACATGGAGGAAATTGGAAACAGTTATAAAGCCAGTCATTAGTAGAAGCATTCCAGTTTTCAGTTGGAACAACAACAAGAAGAGGTATTTATTTGTGGATTTTATGATCCTATTGGTGATTATCTGGAGTCTTTGAGCAACATAGATGTCAAATTGTTATTGTCAAATGACAGTTGGTTATGCTGTCTTTTTGAATGGCATTTTTGTATTCCATGGGTTCCTTCATTTGTCATTTCTAGATAAAGAATTTTACCAACTAATCAATGTCTTATATGGCTTCACTGGAATCATGATTTTACCTAATATTGAGGAAGAAGTTGATTAGGCATAAGTAGGAAGAATAAAGTTTGGTTCTCGAGCATTTTGTTTACAGTTAGTTTCCAATTTCAAATAAAGAGAAGAGGTGTTCTCAGACATGCATGTTTTTTTTATCAGAGTTGAAGATGGATAAGACTACTGATCTACAAGTTCTTGGAAGCTCTTGGGGAGCATGCCATTCCCCATGGATCAAATGTTAGTATCAATATTTGGCTATGTCAAATATTGATTGTTACTGGAAATTCCTGTAGCATTTCATTTAATTTTAAATGAAAATTTGGGATTTTGGCTTAAAAATAATACTTCGGTCTTATCAATGGATCTAAGTTTGGATTATAGTTCTTTATTTTCATTTGAAAATGGAAAGATTAGTTTATGCCTCAGATTTTCATAAGTCCTTCATTATTAATTTTGGCAAATGAATATAATTGTTATGGGATATTTTATTTATTTTGGGGAAAATTAAAATTATATTGGATTATGCCCAATCTCCAAGTTCAAGCATTAATCGACATCTCAAGACAACACTAGCCAAAGACACAGGCCGATGCCATCATATCGATCAAGTTATACACAAAGCGCCAAGAGAGAGACCAACATTCAAATTTAAGGTGCCAAGTGTGAAGAACAAGCATTGACAACACTCTCACAAAGTTGCAAGCATGAAAAGCACCCACAGGAAGTGTTTACAGTTCTCGATGGTTTCTACAGCTATAAACACACAGGCAAGCGCTACCGAAATTTTGAGAGAGACCAAATTGTGCAGAGTTATTTTGCAAGGACGCTTCTGCCAGTTTTGAGTGACTAACTTAAAACTTGGATTATGAACAAATGAGAAGGTATTTTTGAAAACATGAGGTTTTTTTTGTTCATCACATACCAAATAAAAAAAACCTCTCTCAGTTTTTCAAAATGTGTTATGATTTGAGATATATTCGACATAGAAGTGGTGCTACTGAATGTGCACAACTGTTTTACAATGGCGCTACATAATTTCCTGTAGCAGTCACAGTTTTGATATTTTCCTTGTTGGGAGGTTGCCACCTGTCAAGGAGGATTCAAATGGCTTCTTAAGGATCACTTAGATCTCAAGGGACACATTCACCTAAGTTTTATCTCTATCAAAGGCGTCATGCAATGAGGTGGAAACAATTTATTAATGACTTCCAACAAATTCCTGAAAATTAGCAGTTTGTTGGATTTTGTATCTTTGATTATTGCCACCTATCTCCAAGGCTTAGAATCCAATGGAAGAGATGGGATTCGAGCTCCTAAGGTTATTTGAATTCTATTTTCTATTTACAGAAGGAGATATCTCTTGGAGAAGAGGGATTCATAAGCCAAGAGAGGCTAGAGAGAGTAGGAGCAGGTAGTTTTCTTGTGTGTGTTCAATTGTAAGCATGTGGGCAATTTATGATTGTAAGGATTACTTCTATTGGAGACTCATGAGAGCTGTGATTTCAGATTGTAATTAATTTTTTTATATATCTTCTTATTTTAATATATTTCATATTTGAGGATCAAAGGCTGTCAATGATTTATGGATCCCTAAGGAGCAGAGGATATGTTGTATTTTGTCCATCAATGATTGTTCATATTAAAGTATTTGTTTATTCATTAAATTGAGAGGATCTTTGTTGAGTGAACATTCTATATTATGTTTTCATTCTTCATTCTTCTGCATATCAGCATATAATCTTTTTTTTTGTTGAGCAACTTTTGTGCCTTCGATGAGTAGAATGTTTGTAACTCCATTGCACATTGGTGTAGCCTATTGATCTGTAGTTTTCTTCCCTCTCCCTTTATTTCTCCATATTGATGATCCACCTATTCAAAACAAAAATTATCTTTTACATTCTGATGGGTGTTGATCTTACACTTTAGCAGTCAAAGTGTGACTTTCAGTGCTAATAGATTCCTCTACTAGTTCTATGATACCAGCTTCCAACATTATGTCAATTTCTTCTTTCACTTTTTTCTTATACACTAGATTCAATATGCAGGGTATTTTCCTAATAGGTATAGGCTTAGGTTTGAGGGGTATCTTCATCTCACCTATATCCCCTGCTATTCCTTTCATTTCTATAAAGGACGTGGGAAACATGTCATTGCATTCGTGTAGTAACTCTGTTATTCTTTCTACTATTTTCTCATCCCAATAGTCTCCAATACTTTCCATTTTAGGATTTTCATTGGTCCCAATGTTGACTTTACTAACTTTGATTGGTGCAAAAAATAATTTCAAATCTAGAGATGGAACTTCCACCTCTCTTTCTCTTTCAATATATGTAATCTAAATGTTGCGTGGATCATCTTCATGTGGTGCTTATTTTGATACTGAGAGAGGGGTGAATCAATATCAAGTAAAATTTACAAACCTTTTCAACTTATGCTTAAACCATGCAATTATATCCAATGATAAATGGACAGTAGTATAAGAGTTACACTAATACACCATAATACACCATGCACAATATATGATAAATAATTAATAATTATTGTTCAAGGGAAGTAATGACTTCCAAAGGTAGCTATAGCTTCCAAATTTAAAGGGAGGGATAAACCTCCAAGAGGAAGATACAATCCTCCAATATCAATAGACATTTGAACTCT
This sequence comes from Picea engelmannii, assembly GCA_009831015.1. Taxonomy (NCBI): domain Eukaryota; kingdom Viridiplantae; phylum Streptophyta; class Pinopsida; order Pinales; family Pinaceae; genus Picea; species Picea engelmannii. The sequence goes on from ML812747.1 coordinate 178,964, forward strand.
CCATCCTTTCCCCTTCCTTACACCCAAGAATATATATGATATAATAAACATTTACATTAAATCATGACCATCAACCAACCATCTCATAGAACCTGATAATGCTTCATGAGACTTCTTCAATTTATGCAATTATTCAATTCTTGGAATAACATGATCCTGTAGATAATATTTCTCAATGTATTCTCTAAAAGTTATCCAAGTTTCACTCCTTGAATCCTCCCCAAAAAGAAGTTATCGAAAGAATGGTAGATTTTATTCAATTATGGTTTATTCAGGAAAGAGAAATTGTACAGAATGCCCTGTGCACAATATTTAACATAAAATTAGGAAACTTGCACACAAGAAACTACAGTCCATATTATTTCCATTGAAATTGGTCCCACTTCATTTGGATTCTCTATGAATAATTTACCACTATTTTACCCAGAACACCTGTTTATTGACTAGCTTTAGGACTAGTCAAAATCCCTATCTTCCACATAGTGTATCTCCATAATTATAGCGAATAAAGAGATGAAACTTTTACCATAGGTACCTTTATATGTGTTCTAAATACCATATCCATTTCACAATCTTGATCATTCTATAAAAAAGGTTATAGTGAAAATGGTAAGATGGCCTGAAAATAACATACCTTAGAACACATCACCAAAAGACTTCATCCTCCCTTGAAATCCAGCCTTCTTTACTTCTAATTTCCTTTGAAATTTGACTTGTATATCAAATGAATGTATAATGATATTTATTTATACCATTTATGTCACTTCATTTTAACATTAGGGCTGACTTGACACTTTCTTACTTTGTAATTCTTTTCTTTAATTATTTTCAAGGCCTACATGGACTTCCTTCTTCAATTCACTTTGTCATCTTCAAAAATTCATTTTTCCTAAACCATGAGGAACCAATTGACGTATCACATACCACTAGAAACAAAATGATGTATACTATCCATCCATGGGTGTTTTATATGTATGTGCATTTTCCTTCATGTCCAAATACCTTCATCAATCTTGCGGTCCAAAACCAATGACTAGGGTTGACATCAATGACAACAACCAATCTTCCAACAATATCCCCCTTTGTCATTGATGGAAACACTAATGCTCCCCTTGTCATCATGATCCCAAGTTCTCTCCCCCTTTGACATCAATGGAAAAGGGTAGGGATTCTCCCCCTAAGTTTAATGGAAAAAGGTAACCTTTTTCTTTGTGGTTGCTCCCCCTGAACATGTGGCACTCATTAATACTTCATCCTTATTTTTGGTATTTGGGACTTTTTCTTCCTTGGAATCCTTTTGTGTGGCTTATGTCTTCTCTCTCTTCTTCATGTCTAGGATGTATATGTTGTTTGGTCTTATTGTTTCAGTTGAAACCAATCTTCTTGAGTTATTTTCTCTAATTTTACATTTTCCGGAGTCAAACATAAGAGTGTATCCTTGATCACACATTTTACTAACACTAAGCAGATTATGCTTCAGATATTCAACCAATAGGACTTTTCCTTCTTTTACACTTTTACTTCCAAGAATTATAGTTCCTTTTCCAAGTATTTTGGTAGATGAGTCATGTCCAAATGCAACATTTCCACCCTTTTTCTTCAAGATGACAAATTTTCTTTGATCTCCATTCATATGACATGAGCACCCACTGTCCATGAACCATTCATCTTCTTCTTTGCATTCTTTAGCGACCAATGCTATTCGACAATTTTCATTGTGTGGAATTTATTTCCTTGTCCATGTTGTAGTTGGTATGAAGACATTTGGCATACGATTATCTTCCTTCATCTCTCTGCAATCTCATGCTTTGTGACCAAGATTATTGCACTTGTAACATACAATATTTTGATCCATTAATGGTTCAAATGGATTATAATTTATGTTGACAGGTCTATGAACGTTTCCATATATACTATTTTCATCATTCATGTAGCTTGCATAGTTATTCCTTTAATTGATTTTGTAATATCCCTAAGGCCGAACCCATTTGAGAATGTAAATACAAATGTACATAAGCTGGTAAGTTGATTTGTTATCATTTTGGTATTCACATTTCATGGAATAGTGTGTGCATGTACTACGCAGTAAAATGAGGAAGTGTGCACATTCTGGGATACCACACGCATCATCTTAAGTGCGCATGATGTAGAGGCCAGGGAGCCTTGTGTATATCATATGTTTTATAGGCTGGTGAGCCAGTATTATAAGCTAAGATGATTATATTTTGATTAGGTCAGAGAGCCTAGATGTTAAAGGCAAGTGCACCTATTTTTGTACATATCTCATATTTAATATAAAATACATCGTTGTGTGCAGACCGACCACGATAAAGGAGATGGGGGACTAAACTCCACTAGTTAGGGAAAGGGAAGGGGTTAAGTTAAGGAATATTATATTAATATTTCTTAAATCATAAAGTATGGATAATTATGTTATCCTAAGTTCTAAGTTTGGGCCAAGTGGGCCAAAGTAGCTTCCAACATGACGAGTGTCAAGTTGGGGGCATGCATACATATTGTTGGACTTAGTTTATTTCAGGGGACTCTCCATCATTGGGACCATCATATTTCCCCTGATTCATCCATCACTGAGATATAAAGTCAATCATCCAAGAGTATTGGAATCCATTGAGTTATCATTAGTATCTTCATGAATTTACCTGAACCCGTATCCGGAGCCTTCTGTTGGGTAGTTGTTAGCTTGGGAGAGGGATTGAAGAAGTGGGTTGTCAGGCCTATGGGATATAGAAGAGGTGGGTTGTCAGGCTTGTGAGCAATTATCTGGGTGAGAGAATTGTTGGAGATTGATTTCTAGAAGGTGATGAACTACAGTTGCAGGGCTCTGAGACTTCCTATCTGGCCTGTTGATGAAGCTCTAGAAGGGAAGTGGAGCAGCCGAGGGATTGTTGAGAAGAGAAGGGGAACACTTCCTTGGCTGGGACAGGCATGTGGGGAATGTGGGAATGTAGGTTGTTAGTTGAGTGAGAACCTGAAATGGATTATTTCCTGTTGTTCATGAGCCTTTAGCCTGGTTAGGAACCCCTTTACCCATGTTGCGTTTAGTCCCAGCTCGGGGGTGACTCACTATTGAGAGTGATGAATAGTGTGGTTTAAGGCTAGGAGGTTCATGGAAGGTCTGCACACAGTTGTTGATATTATCACAAAGATAAGTTTCAATTGTGTGATTAATTTACATGTTGCATTGGTATTCACATGTTATTTTTATGGGTTTGTCCTATGAGTGATTATAGTTGTTTGTATGCTTATGGGTATTGCATGTATATGTTTACTGCTATTTCAACATGAATTCATGCATTTACATAGTGTATTTGTCTATTCACATTTTATATATATTAATCTTACGCAAGAGTTCTCTATGTGCATATGTTTTAATTACATGCAGTTAGAAAGTTATATGAGACATAACTTAGTTAGGATGCTAAGTATGTTACAATACATTCCGCATAGAGAACAGATGTGTTCTCCGATATAGCGTGGCCCGACATGAATGGTCAGGGACATTAAAAATTGGTATCTGAGCATGAAAGAGTGTTAAGGAGTAGCATGGACTAGCCTGTTGAAGGCTGGGAATGTTACAAAGCTAGTTTCAAAGCTAAGTAAAGCGTCTGAGGAGTGGCATGTCGCGGCTGGTGTGAAGCCGTGGATGTTACAATTTGGTATCAGAGCTTCAGTTTTCAACACTGAGCCTGAATGGGCCAAGAAAGTTGAGTTGAAGAAAAATGTCACAGAGGATTTAATTTGAAGTGGCCAAATTGCAGTTGTAGAGCGTCCATGGCAAAAAGTAACAACAACTAGGGTGGAAATGGGGAAAAGCCCCAATTTATGTGGCTGGATTCATGAGAAAATGGAGAAATTCAACCAAGTGATGAGATATTATTGATTTAATATCAGTCCTAGCAAATTCGAACCTAGAATTGGTCGAATTTGAAGTTACAGTGAAGCCATGATAGATGGAGCAGAAAATGTTAGCGTACAGGTGCGCGCGGTAAATTGTCGCACCGTGCAAAAGAATATGGTGTGCGGGTGCGCACACAAAATTTGGCATTGCATAGAGTGCACATGCATAAGAAGGTGTGCGCGGTGTACACACACACAATAAGGGCACACATGGTGTATGCAGTATTGGCAGAGCGCAGAGGAGTTTGGTTGGCGCATGCACAATATGGGTGTATGTTGTCACACGATAGTTTAGTATGGTGCACGCAGAGTATTGATGTGCGGTGGGGGAATATTGAACTTTGGCATTGTAGTGTACCAATTGCTCTGATACCAATTTGTAGTGTACCAATTTAAAGAACCAAGAGGTTTAACGCGCTTTGGTAATATTCTGTACACTCTTTTAATAATAAACACAGGCCAATATAACCACATGCATTTAAGCACAATTAAACACATTTAAAATACAGAGTGAAACATATCTCGTTACTGCTATAATCACACATTCCATAACATTCATCATTAATTCATTTACACAGCGAAAACATGATACATAAGCAGCCAGTCACGCATAACATGATCAAAGCATAATTCAAATACGTATCTTTTAACAGTTGTAGAAAACACCAACCAAGTGCAGGCCTTCCACGAACCTCCCAGCCTTAGACCACACTGTTCATCAGCTCAACAATAGGTCACCCCCGAGCTGGGACCGAGCTCCACCCCCGGGCAAGGAATCTAGACTCAGGCTGAGGTTACAGGGAAGA
>ML812747.1:191712-209282 GCA_009831015.1 Picea engelmannii
AGACACAGGCTTCCCCAAATCGGTTCAGCAGACACAGGATGATCTCACGGTGTTGATTTCGGAACAGAGGCTCCACGCACAGGCTAGCTCAGCTTTTCCCAAACAACCAGGGATTCTTCCACTCGAGTTTAACACAGGCTTAACGTGCACACAGGTTTTCTCAGAGACACGGGTTACTCAGAGTCAGACACAGACTCCACAACTCTGGACATGGTGTACACGATTTCCTCAGGACCAAAAATAGGCTTTACGGCTTCCAGAGATAAACCAGGGTATTCTGGAAGATGGCGTACCGGTTCCCACGCACAGAGGTTCGGGTTCGAATGGAGGAATATCCCCCACCCACAGTTCAGCTCGACGCTTATATTTACATGCACCAGGGTTGACACTTGTCACCCTGGGAACTGCATGCGTTCCATCCGTACGCCCTTCTCCCACCACTTAGGAAATCAGAGGTCCTTCCAAAGGACTTAGGTTAAAATAATGTGCACATGGATTTTTAGGAATAATAATAAAATATTATTCCAGGCCTAAGCCCCCTAGGCTTAGCCCCTAGGCTCCACACTCATCCCCTTTCCCACCTTCCAGACCCTAGTTCCTTGCCCACTTTGTGGACGCTCAGTCCCCCTTCACTCATTCATCGTGGTCGGTCTGCACCTGGCAGTGTTTATATTTTATTAAATATTCTGCATACATACAAGTACAACAACAGGCTCCTGGCCTTCAAGACTTAGGCTCCCTGGCCTAACAAACACATAATCCTACAGCTTATAGGAACTCGGCTCACCAGCCTATAACACATATGTACAATTCATTTCTTACATCAGGTTTATAAAGGGCTCGGACTTGGGGACATTACAGGCATGGTGCAATGCATAGGGAGAAATTCATGTGGAATATCAATGCATGATACAAAANAAAAAAAAAAAAAAAAAAAGAATGCACGCAGCGGGTAATAGTGCAAGAACCTAAACTGTGTGCGGTAGTTATTGGCGCGCGACACAAAAGTGTGTGCATGTTATTGGGGCGACAAAGAAGTGATACACAATGGTTTTAAAGTGCACATAGCATTATTTAACTGTGATGTTGCAGCACATGGAAAATACGGGAGCCCAGATTGAAACTTGTGCACGTGAAGTTGTTTGAAGGGGGAAGAACAACAAAAACAATGAAGGGTAAATTATAAGACCCCGACTAGATCCATGAAGCCATAAATTTTTGCACAAGACTCGTAATTGAGCATGTGAGAAGGAGTTGAAAAGGTATTGGACAATGTAATATAATTATCCACCCAGAAAATTGATTGGGAATTCAATGTTTCAGGAAATCAGAAGAAAGGCTTCTGATAAATTATTGAACCAAAATGGTTTATATTTTTCATAAAATTGTTGAAATAGTCAATGTGACAAGTTTTTTTGGCTGCACATTTTGCAGAGTTAACAATAACTAGATCAGATCAAGATCAATTTAGAGTCAAGAGTAATGGAAGAGGAACCAGGAAATTACAACCACGAAGATGAATTCAAAGGGATTGATGTCCATTTGAACATGGAAGGAACAAAATCCAATGGAAATGGTGAAGAAAAGGATGAAAACATAAATATGGCAGAGACCAGTAAAATTTTATAGAAGTATGTTCAAAGCCATAAAGATGATAATGAAAGGCTTATGAGAGCCAAGGACTAGTAGGATGACTTCAACATGAAGTTGTTGGAGAGATTGAACATAATAGAAAATAAATTGGATAAGGAGAGTGGCTCGACCAAATTGGGAAGTCACAAGTCTCATGATGAGAAAAGAAAAACAAGAAGTGTTAGCAGGCATCACCACCACTCCCCGAGGAATTCCAATAAGAGATCACACAAAAAACAAGTCCATTCCCTTTCAGAAAGCATGAGAGGTCTGGGGTGGATGAACTGCGAGGAGAAATGAACAAAATCAAACCTCCTAAATTTGATGACGAGCACAAGAAGGATGAATATGCATAGACATGGTTGTTGGGCATGAGAAAGTATTTTCAATTCCATAGTTATTCCTCTCATGAAGAGGGCAAAATTTCCATCTATCAACTCAAAGGAAAATAATCCATGTGGTGGGATCAGCTTGTGCAGGTGCAACACATCAAAGAGAAAAGTGTTACTTGGAGAATATTCAAGAAGTATTTTGAGAAGAAATACTTGTCTAAAAGATACTATGAAAAGAAAATGAAAGAGTTCTTTGACCTCAAGATTGGGAGTATGACAATTAAGGAATATGAGAGAAGGTTTCTAGAATTGTTGAAGTATGTCTCTTTCATCAAGGATGAGATAGTCAAATGCAAAGGTATATGAGTGGATTTCCATCATTCATCAGTGACAAAATACAGTATGATGATCCCAATACATTGGAGGAGACCATAAGGCGAGATAAATGCCTATATGATCAACAAAAATCAAGGCCAACATTCCAAAAATCTTGGGAAGACAAAAATAAATTCAATATGGATCAAAGGAAGAAGGGGTCTGAGCCACCATTCTTCAGAAATAGTCCACAGGGAAAAAAAACTCCTAAGGAAACCAGAACGATGGACACAGGAAGTCAAAGACCAAGGAAACCACCTATTCAATGTTGGGGTTGTGTTGGCAGCCAATTCAATTTTTTCTATTGTCTTATAAGCTGCCTACAACAGTTTTTTGCAAACATCAATTTTTCGTCGCAATTTTCAAATAAATGACATTTTTATTCTTTGCGGCATTTGCATATTTGCCTTCGTTTTGTTTTCACGATTGTAAGTGTGAAAACTTAGTCTTTCGAAGTCGCATTTCGATCATTATTTGAACTATCATTATCTCTCTTATTGATATGCCTATTGTGCTTACCTTTTCTTTGTCATTATGCAGCTGGTAAGATCATTTGATCGGTACTCATGCTTCGATTGATTGTGTAATTTGGTTTTATTGAGTTTGCAATGCATTGGCATTTGAATTTGCATTTATTTGACTTACTTGACCTTTGGTTTCATAAGATACATGGGTATTATGTTTAAATATTTCATACATATATTTTTAATATGATCCCTATGTTAATGTTTTCATAACTATTGGTTGGTTTATTATATGAATACTCATTGGTACATTGGTTAAACGCTTGATATGAGTTGTTACAATACATTGGCGCATGGTTAATATTTGGTTTTGGTTTCAAATTATCGATGGTTCAAAACTTTGGCACAACGTTGATAGCTCATTGGTTTACACACTTATCATTTGATTCATTATTCAGCCAAGTGATATGACTGTTGAACTATTCTATAATGGGTTGAACTACTATGTAAATCAACGGTTGTACTTTGGCAATTACTATTTTGCATGGCAGAGATAAGCTCCACCACCTTCGCACGATGGCATTTATGCCTATCCCTTTTGCCCGTTCACTTATGTTAGCTCAGGTAGCTCTGCTCCTGTGTGTGTTATGATCCAAACCCTCAGCTTTCCATGTGCTTGGCTCCATGGCACCAGTCGTGCGAATTGAGCCAAACGAAAACCAAGCCTTGTTAATGTTTGACAATGCTCGGAAATATTTGGAGGACAACGGATGGCTCATCTTCATGCAACGGTTTGAGGGTTTTAATCTTTGTGTAGCACGACAGTTTTCCATGACGTTTGATGGCTGTAGAGACAAGGTGGGCAATATCTAGTTAGAAATCGATGAGAAATTTATCAGTTCTGCTACAGGGTTACCTGCCTCAGGACAACATTGGTTTAAGAATTGTAAGGTTGAGGAGGTTCCATGGACACTGTTGTTCCTCTCGCGCAAATTCACCTCTTGTGACAGAGGTATGCCCATCTCTACACTTAAACCATGATGGCATGATACTTTGATGGTAATCAAACAGTTCGTGACCTGTGAAGGTCGATACGGACTCGTCTTTATCTACCACCTGCGCTTGTTAATGAGTTTTATGGGATTCTCGTTGAATATGCCCTTTTACTTTCATCGAAGCCTATATAAAATGTCGAAAAGGTTTAAAAGGCAGAAGGATGATAGCAGCCTGTTTCACCATGGGCTTATTAAGCTCATTATTGATTATCATTTGAGTTTGCATGGTGATAACTGGAGAGATTTCATCGCTCGTAATGGTTTTGAGGATACAGACCCTGCCCAGGTTGACAAACCTGTGGTGAGTGAATCCAAGGCCGAGCCGCCTGTGCCCTTCCATGTCCTACTGCCTAAGCCCTCGACCGACCCTAAGGTTGACTTACCCGACGCTATAACTGATAAGTTTGAGACTATTAAAAGGCCTATGAGAAAAAATCCAAAGGAAAACCTTACTGTTAATGCCAAGGGTAAAAAGAACGCTCGTTTGATTTCAAGGATGGCCAGGAACAAGCCTAAACCCTCTATCGAGTCAAACCCTATCGTCCTAAGTGAGGATTCTGACTCTGATGTAGAATGATTCTTAGCCAGCGAGTACCCTTACTCGCAGGGTTTGTGCCCCGAGCCACCTTACGATTTCGTAACAAATCTTCCCCCCTACCTAAGAAACGAACCTAGCTACCCTGGTATTAAATTGCCTAACGAAACCCTCAGCCACATTTCCAAACCCTCGCCTTCTCTTTCAAACCCCACACAGTCTTCCTGTGACCAACGCGATTTATGGTTGGAATGATACTACATTGATGTTCCCATACTCCAATCAAAAATCCATTCACTGGAAAGCCAAGTTGCATTATTGACCAATCAAAAAGACCAACTCCAAGCAGCTGATAAGAAACAGAAGACAATAGGCTCGATCCTTTTCAAAAACGTTGAATCGGCTACGGTAGTTATCAACTCCAAATTGGTATGATCAAGCCGTCTCGTCGCCATACAGGTATGGATTTTAATATTGTTTTAGTTCTGTGAGTGAATAGATTGATATAATGATTTGAATTTTGTTTTCGAATAGCTCTGTTTACATTTTGAAATGGATCTGTTATAATGTGTGCATCGTGTATAGTGTTTTTGTTTGCTAAAAATAAAAAAGAAATTTCGATTTGATATATGATTTGATTATTCCCAGTATAGCCATCGATAGATTTTGATTGGATTTGAATGGTTTTCGTTTGGATTTGATTGATTGGTTTGCCTGATTGAGTTAACGAAATTATTGGTTTGCTTTCAGTTCAATTCGTTTTGTATCCATTCCGAACAAGAAGTTTTTCACGATCAATTTAGAATGCGATCGTGTTTGGATTTGATTTCGTTATGATTCATATGCGGTGAACGATTTCAGTGAGTTTGGTTGTTACGATTTTTCAATATGCTGTGTCCTATGATTTTCTAAATTGGGAATGAAACTCTGTTCGATTTTAATGTGGAGTGAACTACTCTGTTTTTATAAAAACAATATGCTCATTTAAGTCTGTGCAAGTGCTTCGAATCATGGAATGGATTCGATTCATGACAAATATGCTAAACCCCAGCCAATTGATTCGCTTGATTGGATTGTTGTTAGTTCAATCATTTTTATGAGTTGAATTTGGATTATAATTGATGCTCTGTTTGATTTTAAATTTGTGAAATGAATTGGTGAAACCCAGTTATAATTCGTTTGATTGGAACGATTGTGATCGAAGTCAATCGATCTTGTTTACTCACTATGCAATGACAAACGATCGGATATCTATTATGAACTATGTTATTAATTGATCGATCATGTTACGATTTTGTTTGAATTGATTTTAGCGCCAGTTCAAATTGATTTATTCGTGGCATGAATTGTTTGTTGTGTCAACGGTTATAACGATTTGAAAAAGATCTTGTCGAATTCATATTTCCTCTTGACAAGGCAGCGTAACAGTTGCTTACTATTGGTTTTGATTATAATCGTTTCAATTGATATCAAAAAGATTTCACAATTGTTGGATTTGATTTGTTGTGAAACGATTACATTGTTGTTCCATATGATTTTGTCACCCGACTTGGTGGTAACAAATAAAACAGAGTATGCCTATCTCTGTAGTCATTTAATTGATTTTGATCCTGTTTGATTTCGAATGGTATAATAATTTCAAACAAATGATTCATTTTCAAATAGCTATTGGATTTTAATTGAGTTTAATTCTTTAAAAGATTTTTAATCGATTTTAAATGCTGATTTTGTGTCTTATTTAGACTAGCTACATAATCAGAGGATTCTGTAGCTAGTCTATAGAATTAGATTTTTATTGTTTTATTAATAAAATATCCCTCTAACTTGTCCATTTTTAACCTGTTTCAGGTAAATTCGAATTGCAAGGGACATGTTGGGCAGTCTAGAGGATATTTGTGTGATTAGTTTTATTGTAGTTTCCTAGTTTGGTTCAACTTTGGGATATCTTCCCAGATTTTATGTAAACAGTTTTATAACTTCCACAGGGAGGTTTTACCCTGTGGAAAAACTTATAAATACTTATTATTTTTGTAATAAGGATCATCCTCACTTGTGGGAGAACCAGGCTATGGATTTTTAATACAAACTGAGACAGAAGTTGATGTTCTGCTACAACTTTCGCTTTCATAATATCAATCTTTTGTTTCATGTTTATTTTTATCAATTTGTATTTGATTAGTGACTACTTTAGCTATCACAGTATTTTGCAGAATGATATGATAGAATTAATGCGATACATGCCTGATTTCTTTCACTAATTTAAAAACACAGCAATTACTCGATTCAGTTTATGAATGACAGATTTCTCTTCTTCATCAATTGAACTATCATGTATAAGTTTTTACATACGGGTTTATCTAATTGTAGAGATTTATAAATTATAAGATTGTTGTTGTTTTTATGTCTTGTTTGTCCTTTAAACAAACTCGAAGAGCACTGTAGCCTATCGTTTACGAGAAGATTCTGGATTATTCGGTGCAGTTTTCCTCCCTCCGATCAGCTAAGGCAACCATCATACACAGGACAAATCTGGAGCGTTTCCAGGTCAGTTTGTCATTTATTTGTTTAGTATAATATTAGTAGTTTAGTTAGATATATGTTTTAGTTTAGATTAGTAATTAGAATTAGTATATTAGTAGTTTAGTGTAGTTCATTTCTTTTTTATTTCTTGTTCATAAAAATATAAAATCAACAAAAAATATCTTTTACTGTCTTAGGGCAGAACATAAATGAGTTTTTCAGGTTTTATTTAAATCTGTAAATTGTAGATATTGTACATTTTGTGAATAAGTTATGTATATGTTAGTAGATAGTAAGTTAATTAGCTAGAGTTAGTATAGTAGTAGTTAGTAGATTGTATTATAGAATAGTTAGATTAGTTTAGTTTGTTTTAATAATTAGTTTTAGTTTAGTTTGTTTAATAGTTAGTTTTAATTAGATTAGTTTATTTTATTTATTGTTAGTTAGTTTAGTTTGTTTTATTTAGTTTTAGTTAGATTAGTTAGTTTAGATTAGTTTTGTTTTTGTTTTCTTAAGACCTTAGATCGGCTAAAGGAGCCGCTAAACCTGTCAGGGTGGTTCATCCCAAACGACTTGGGTTATCAGACAACCCCGGACCGATTCCACTCTCTCAGTTGATGGACGGTCGATTTCGCCCGTCAACAGGTTGTAAAGGGGATCACATGTTCAGAGATTGTCCTCACAGAGGTGAAAAATGGAGGACTTTTCATAATGTACAACAAGCTAAAACAGTGGAGGACATGGGCATAAATATACCCAGGATCTATGTAGCCCTGGACAACAAGCAATCAAAATATCAGTCACATATGATTGAAGTGGAAGGTATGATCAACAACAAAACCATTGTTATTTTAATTGATTTAGGAGCTATTCATAGTTATATAGATCCTAAGGTGGTGGAAAGTTTTCATTTGCAAAAGAAGCAATCATGGGAAATCTTGGTTGGTGCAGGTGGCTACAGGGGACAAAAGAAAAGTTAATGAGATGGTTAATTCATGTCTTATTGACATGAATGGACTGAACACCCGGGAATATTTGAACATCTTGCCTTTAGGTTCCTATGACTATATAATTGGGATGGATTGGTTGGACCAATAGCATGCCATCCTAGACTTCCATAAAAAAACATTTACCTGTTTGGATGAGAAAGGGAAACTAAGGAAAGTGTAGGGAATTCCCATGGAAGTAGCCATTAGAGAGATTTCAGCATTGCAGTTGAAGCAATGTTACAGAAAAGGGTGCCAAATAATTGTAGCTCATTTGGCAGAGACACCTAGAGATAAGGTGCCAAATTTGGAAGATTATGAAGTCCTGGAATATTTTGAAGATGTGTTCAAGGAGGTACTAGGACTACCCCCAAGGAGGGACATTGATTTCTCTATAAATCTAATTCTTGGACCAGCTCTAGTGTCAAAGACTCCTTACAGAATTAGTACACCAGAGCTGAAAGAGTTGCAAATGCAACTTGAAGAGCTTCTGAAGAAGGGGTATATACACCCAAATGTGTCACCTTGGAGTGCCCCAGTCTTGTTTGTGAACAATAAAGATGGAACATTAAGATTGTGCATTAATTTCATATAGTTGAATAAAGATACTATAAAGAACAAGTATCATGTGCCAAGGATTAATGATCTTTTTGATCAATTGAAGGATGAAAATATATTTTCAAAGATAGATCTCAGGTCAGGATACCATCAGGTAAGGATTAAAGAGGAAGATATCAGCAAGATGACTTTCACGACAAGGTATGGTCATTATTAGTTCACAGTGGTGCCATTTGGGTTGTCAAATGCACCAATTGTTTTCATGTGGTTAATGAATGGTGTTTTTCGAGAATATTTAGACAAGTTTGTCATTGTATTTTTGGATGACATTCTCATATATTCCAAGCCATAAGAAGAGCATGAACATCATTTGAGGATGGTTTTGCAAGTATTAAGGGAGCATCAATTATATGTCGAATTGAGCAAGTGCTCATTTTAGTAGAAGCAAATTCACTACTTGGGTCATATCATTTCAAAGGATGGAATAACAGTGGACCCTGAGAAGATATAATACATTAGAGAATGGCCAGTGCCCAAGAATGTCACAGAGGTGAGATCATTCATGGGCCTTGCAGGATACTATATAAGATTTATAGAAGGATTTTAAAAGATTGCACATCCAATCACTTCATTGCAAAGAAAGGGTGTGAAATTTCAGTGGACATTGGATTGTGAAAAGAGTTTCCAACACTTGAAACAATTATTAACAAGTGCTCCAATATTAAGGATCACAGACCCAAATGAAGACTTCATGTTGATTAAGGTTGGTTGTCATTGATGTCAACCCTTGAAGAAATCCCCGTAGAACAAAGGCTTGGGCAATGGACCCAATATTGTTTGATGTAAATATGACTCATTATTTTTTTTTTTCATGGTTGATAAGAAGTAAATATGGATGAAATCCAAAGTGGTCCCCTTATGGTGAAATCCCTCATGGGAAGACACTTTGTGGAGTAAGAGAACCCATGCTTAATTGTGGAATAATGAGATGAAGGAAAGTGATTTTGTCAGGGAAAATATCCTAGATGGATAATGCTTTTCATTTCATTTCCGGTGGTATGCGGAACGTCACATAATTCCTCACAGTTAGAGAGTTATGGCCATGAGAAGTTGGAGACCCCACGTTTGGGTAATGGACCCAAGTTTGTTTGATGGGTAACGGTATGAGTTATGATATATTTTCAGATAATACTATTCTATATGGATATTACATATCATGCCATTTTTGGTGGTATGTAGAATGTCACATAACTCCTCATGGTTTGAGAGTTATGGCCTTACGAAGTTGGAGGATCCTCATATGTCATCTAGAAGCCCCAAAAGGTCAAAGTAGTCAAAGTGGTTTAAGAGATTTTAAAAGGTAAATAATAAAGCGACGTGATGAGTGTATTATAATTCAAAGTGAATGCAAAATAAATTATTTCAATAATAAATTTATTGGAGAAATTAGAAGTGGACCCAACCCTAAAATAAGGAATGTGGGCCAAGTAACCTAGAAGATGTTTTTAAGGAAGCTACTTGGAGAGTATAAATAAGAGGCAAGGATATCTCATTTGAATCACACTTGACAATATTGAATATCTATATGTGTCTGAGGTAACCAAGGATATCTAAACTGGAATTCTGAGTGAAGGTGAAGAAAAGAAGGCCGAAATGCAAGGAAGGATAAATTCTTTTGATGGTGCTTTCTAAGGTATGTTATTTACAGGTCATCTCACCATTTTCGCTATAAATTGTTTTCTATAATGATTCAGATAGTGAAATTTCTATGAAAGTGACAAAACATATCCAAGTATCTTTAAAACAAAATTCATGTTGTGGGTCGTTGTATTTTGAGAGTTACACGCCGTGGAAAATAGGATTTGTGGCCAGTCCTGAAACTAGTCAAAATCAGGTGTTTCGGGTAAAAAAGTCATAACTTCTTCATAACAGATCCAAATTTAGTGAGACCAAATGTGTTGGTTAGGGTAGAGTCTATAGTAGTGTTTGTAATAGTTTCAGATCAGTTCATCAAATATTTTGTGTGGGTCACGCTCTACAATGTTTCTCTCTAGAATAAGCCAGAATTCAGCAAGGTATGCCATTTTTACTATGACTCCTTTTCTGAGAGGTTCCAAGTAGTGAAACTTGGAGGAATTGCATTAAAAAAAATGAAGAACATTCTGTATCAGTTTCATATCTTTATACATTACAGGTTAAAAGTTATGATTACTTCAATTTAGG
Organism: Picea engelmannii; assembly: GCA_009831015.1. Classification (NCBI taxonomy): domain Eukaryota; kingdom Viridiplantae; phylum Streptophyta; class Pinopsida; order Pinales; family Pinaceae; genus Picea; species Picea engelmannii. The sequence goes on from ML812747.1 coordinate 202,393, forward strand.
GTTGTTGACTAATCCAAAACTAGGCATGTGAGACTAAAGAAAAGTTTGATGAAAATGCTAGTCTCTTGTTTTTAAAGTTAAGGAAGCTTTGAAGGAACGTAATCATATACACTAGGTCTATTACAGAGCTAAAAATCATATTTGTATGATGAAATTGATGAGGGATTTTGGTTGTGGTACATGTTGAGTACATGGTTGAGACAAGTAGTTGATGAGTTGGCGCACATACATGAGGTGTATAGTTGATGATGCTGGTACATATTGATGAGTCATAGTTGATGAGTAGCTGAAACATGATTGGTACATACTTGGTACATGGTTGGATGCACTTTTTTATGGTTTAGTTTGATTACAGGTTTGCGCATGGTCGATGCACTTGTTTATAGTACAGGTTGATTACAGGTTGAGGTACAGGTTGATGCATGGTTGATGCATGATTCATATTTATTGGTACAAGTTTATAGTGGTATATCTCATAGTGATAGTGTGACAGTGGTTCCATCATTCTACTTCTACTTTAGGGTGGAAGAACGGGGCAAGGACAGGTGGTTGTATCCACCTTCCGGTTGTAGCCGAAGAACATTGGGGGTTGTAGCCTCCTTTTGGTTGTAGCCAAAGAATTGGGGAGTTCGATATTCCCTCAGGTTGTATCTTGAGAAACTAGGGGTTTGGAGCCTCCTTCCAGTTGCAACTGGAAAACAAAGGAAGTTGGTGCTTCCAATGAATGTAATTCTTCAAGACATATAAGAAAAATCATTCTGTGGTTTTCTCCTAATTTGGGTTTCCACGTAAAACATTGGTGTATTGTGTGTGTGTGTGTGTGTTATTGTTTATTTCTTACTTCTCATTATTGGATAATAATTCTACATTGATATAACATTTGAATAAAAATGATTATAATTACGCTATTACTGATTCACCCCCCCTCTCAGTGGTCCAACAATTGGTATAAGAGAATGTTGCTTCAAAAACCAGTTTAACCACTGAAAGGTAGATCACGGAGAGTACCAACTCGTATAAAAATGGAATACCACAGTTTGATGGACAAAAGTATGCTTTTTGGAGCATAAGGATGAAGGCATATATACAGGCACATGGATTTCAAGTTTGACAATCAATTGTAGATGGATACACAGCACCAACAATTCCACCAACAAATGACAAAGCAGTGAAACTCGGTGGGAATAATTCCAAAGCCATAAATGAACTTTTGAATGGTCTTAGTGATACGGTATTCACCAAAGTTGTACATTGTAAATCTGCTAAAGAGATTTGGGACAAGCTTCGAAATATTTATGAAGGAGATTCAAAAGTCAAAGCAACAAAGCTTCAAACTTACAGAGGTCAGTTCGAACAACTAAAAATGAAGGAAGATGAAAATATCGCATCCTACTTCTTACGAGTCGATGAAACAGTGAATGCAATCATAGGATTGGGAGAAGAAATTGAAGAATATGTAATTGTTCAAAAGGTACTAAGACCTCTTCCTATGAGATTCAACCCTAAGATATCAGCACTAGAAGAAAGATCGGATCTAAACTCAATAAGCATGGATGAATTTCATGGAATCTTCACAACATATGAGATGGGAACTGAACAGGAAAATCCAGATGTAAAAGAAGCAACCTTCAAAGCATCCAAAAGATCAAAGAAAAATAAAAATGAACAAGAAGAATATAGCAGCATCAATGACATCTGGGAAGATGATGAAGAAGTGGCCAACTTCATCAAAAGACTGAACAAGGGAACCAATGGTAGGTACAGAGGTAAGATTCCTTTAATTTGTTTTAATTATGATGGTATTGGTCATTTTGCTAACGAATGTCCTCATAAGAAAAAGAGAAATGATGAAGGTTACTCAAAAGGCAGATGAACATATAAAGGTAAAATAACTACAAAGAAAGTTTTCAAGAAAAACTTTTGCACCAAAGAAGACATCTCATCATCAGATGAAGATGAAGTCAGTGACAGTGAAATAGGGAGAGTTCTATTCATGGCAGTAGAAGACTCTGATAAATAAGACTCCGAAGAAGAATATGAAGAAGAAATTGAAGAGGCAGAAGTTGACTTTCGAGAATAATTAATGAGTGTCATAGAAGTTATCAGAAGAGAAAAGAAGAAAAACAAGAAACTACAAGAAGAACTAGATAAGAAAGAAGACACTCAAGAACTAGAACAAATGCTCACAAAATTGAAAGTTCAAATATAAGAAGATAAAAGAATTGAAGAAGAACTCAAAGAATAGCTAGAAGGAAATGACAGGATCATTGGAAACTTGGAAGCAAAGATTGTCACACTAAGAAAGGATATTCAAAAGAAAAATATGCAGAATAGCTCAAAAGTTCTGGATGACATTATCAACAGTCAAAAATCTTATCTTGACAAGTCTGGACTTGGATACAATCAGACAAAAAAGGGATCAAGATCCAAAACAACAGAGCAAGAAACAAATCCAAAATGTTATGCAGAAACAATCAAAGGGGATAAAAAGATATACAAGGAAGATTACAGGGACACTCCTCCACCGATAAGATTTAGATTTCAGAATCAACAATAGATATACATGCCTCAAGAAGAAGAAGGATTCATAAGAGAACCTCCTTTCATAATATCTTCAACTACCAGGTATTAAACTATATTTTTTGGTTTATGTTATGCTTGTAATTATTTTGGACATAAAGCTGTAAATTGCAGAGCTAACAACAGGAACAATAACTACTTTGAGAGCCATACAGAAAGGGGTTATTCAAGAAGACCTAGTGAAACACATAGAAGAAGTTACAACATGTTTGAATCCTTCACCATTGAAGTGGAATGTTACAAATGTAACAATTTTGGACACATGGCCAAAAATTGCAGAATGACAGTCCCTCCTAAAGAACCTCAACAGAGTCACAAACAGGAACCTCAGAAAATGACATGGATAAGAAAGAAAGATCAGTATAGCAATGAAGAATGCACATTCGCTCTACAATCTAAACAGAAGAAACATGGTTGGTATGTTGACAGTGGATGTTCAAAACACATGACAAGTGATAGAGACAAGTTTCTTACATTACGAAAAGAAAGAGATGGATCAGTCTCCTTTGGAAATGATGAATCATCCAAAATCATTGGAAAAGGCATAGTCTGAATTGGGAACAAGAGTGAAAAGGCAAAAAATGTTCTACTAGTAGAAGATATGAAACATAATCTTTTAAGTGTGAGTCAAATGTGTGACCAAGGTCATAAAGTTACTTTCAATTCACAAAAGTGTGAGATAAGAAAAGAAGTTTCAGGGAAATTGGTCACTACAGCTGCAGGAACTTCAAGCAACATACATGTGTTAAGTGAAATTGGAAATGAAAAGTGTTGTATAGGAAAGGAAGATGAAATTTGGCTATGGCACAGAAGAATGGGTCACATGCATTTTGATAACCTTGTCAAAGTCAGCAAAAGAGAAGCAGTCGGAGAAATCCCTAGATCACAAAACGAACCAACACTTTATGCAAGCATTGCCCACAAGGAAAACAAACAAAGACTAGGTTCAAATCAAAGGAATATTCAACAACAAAACCACTGGAAATTGTGCATACTGATCTAGTTGGACCAACTACAACAAAAGGCTTAAAAGGTGAGAGATACTTTATGTTATTAGTTGATGATTATACAAGAATGATTGCAGTTTGCTTTATCAAGAACAAATCATAATCTTTTGAAAATTTCAAGATCTACAAGAAAAATGGTTGAAAATGAGATGGATTCAAGAATCAAATTCTTAAGATCGGATAATGGAGTAGAATTCACTCAAAGGAATTTATGGTCTACTGCAGCAATCATGGAATAAAAAGACAATTCTCCATTGCTAGGACACATCAACAGAATGGCATTGTTGAAAGAAAGAACATGACAGTAAAAGAAATGGCTCGAACAATGATAATGGATTCAAAGTTGACAGATATTTTTTGGACACAGGGAGTGCATACAACAGTTCACATTCAAAGCAGAGTAATGCTCAGAAAAAACACTGATAAAACTCCCTACGAGCTATGGAAAGGAAGACCAGAAAATGTGAAGCACTTCAGAGTTTTTGGAAGAAAATGCTACATCAAAAGAGAAAATGGAAGAATGAGAAAGTTTGACTCTCATGTGGACAAAGGAATACTTGTTGGTTACTCAAGTACAAGGAAAGCATACAAGTGTTACAATCTAATATTAAACAAAGTTGTGGAAAACATCAACGTAACAATTGATGAAACAGGTAGACCAGAATCAAAGGAAGAAGAAAACAAATCAACGAAACAACTTTTTGAAGAAGAAGATGAAAAAGAAGAAGAAGAGGAATATGAAGATGAAGAGAATCCGTCAGAAGTAGAAGAGAAAGTTCAACAAGTATCTCCAAAGAGACCTAGCAAATGAGTACAAAAGAATCATCCTTCAGATCAGATTATTGGAAACAAAGATGCAGAAGTTGAAACTAGAAGAAAAATCCATTCACCAGAACAAACACACCTAACACTCTTATCTACAATTGAAACAAACTGTTTTGAAGAAGCCAGTAAGGATGAATTTTGGAATAAGGCCATGGATGAAGAATTGGATCAAATAGAGAAAAATGACACTTGGGAATTGGTTCCAAGACCAAAGAATTAGAATCTGATCGACACAAAATGGCTTTTCAGGAATAAATTGAATGAAGATGGACAGGTTACAAGGAACAAAGCTAGATTGGTATGTAAAGGATATGCACATATTGAAGGAATCAACTTTGAAGAGACATTTTCCCCAGTTGCTAGAATGGAAGAAATCCATTTTCTTTTAGCTTATGCATGCTCCAACAATGTTAAAGTATATAAGATGGACGTAAAATCAACTTTTCTGAATGGGGAACTTGAAGAAGAAGTCTACATTGAACAACCAGAAGGATTTCAGTTGTCAAAGAACACATACTATGTGTGTAAATTAAAGAAGGCATTGTATGGTCTAAAACAGGCTCCTAGAGCATGGTACTCTAGACTGGATAAGTATCTGCATCAGGCAGGGTTCATAAAAGGAAGTGCAGATAGCAACCTCTACATCAAGGTAAGTCAAGGTAATATTTTATTAATTGAAGTTTATATTGATGATATTATTTTTGGTAGTGATGATGACAGGTTAAGCCAAAAATTTGCAAAAGACATGCAGAATGAATTTGAAATGTCGTTACTTGGAGAACTATCCTTCTTTTTGGGATTTCAGATACGTCAAAGCAACCAAGGAATTTTTATTTCTCAAACCAAGTATATCAGAGAAATGCTAAAGAGGTTCGGAATGGAATATTGCAAACCAGTTATCACTCCCATGCAAACCAATTGTAAGTTGAGAAAAGATGATGATTCAAAGTCTATAGATCAATGACAATATAGGTCAATGATTGGCAACCTACTATATTTGATAACATCCAGACTAGATGTAATGCAGGCAGCTGGATAGGTGGCACGATTTCAAGCAGCACCAAAAGAATCACATGTATTAGAAGTAAAGAGGATCCTTAGATATCTCAAAGGAACATAAGAGTTTGAATTATGGTATCCAAAAGGAAAAGATATATCACTTATTGCCTACACAGATGCATATTGGGTAGGTTGTATTGATGACTAACAAAGCATCAATGGAGCAATGTTCTACTTAGGTGAGTGTTTGGTATCATGGCTAAGAAAGAAACAATCATCGGTATCTCTATCTATAGCCGAGGCAGAGTATATTGTAGCAACAACATGTTGTATACAAGTTCTTTGGATAAAACAAACTTTGACAGATATACAGGTTGAGTATGATGAGCCCATTCCAATATATTGTGATAATACAAGTGCCATCAATATCTCAAAAAACCTGGTGATGCACTCTAGGACGAAGCACATTCCAATCAAGTATCACTTTCTACGGGAACGGGTTGCAGAAAATAACATCATAGTTGAGTATGTGGGCACAAAAGAACAAGTGGCATACATATTTACAAAACCACTTCCATGGGAAGCCTTTGAATATCTTCGCCAAAGAATTAGAGTTATTTCTATTCCAAAAATGAATGTTTTTTGAATGCTTATCTTATATGTCTTAGATGTACACGAGGAAGTACCATAAGAGGATAGTCTGTTAGGGGGAGAAACCCCAGATGGAAAGATACCTTTCCCATTGATGAAAAAGGGGGAGATATTTATCAGATCCAGAGGACAGAGGCATGGCTCCAGGGGGAGAAGATTTATCAGATGCATAGGACAAACACATGCTTCCAGGGGGAGCATGAGTGATACGATTTTAGTATTGCATTAAAGTGTTTCCATCAATGCCAAAGGGGGAGATTGTTGATTAAGGTTGGTTGGCATTGATGTCAACCCTTGAACAAAGCCATTTAGCACAAAGGCTTGGGTAATGGACCCAATATTGTTTGATGTAAATATGAATCATTATTTTTTTTGTCATGGTTGATAAGAAGTAAATATGGATGAACTCCAAAGTGGTCCCCTTATGGTGAAATCCCTCATAGGAAGATGCTTTGTGGAGTAAGAGAACCCATGCTTAATTGTGGAATAATGAGATGAAGGAAAGTGATTTTGTTATGGAAAATATCTTATATGGATAGTGCTTGTCATTTCCTTTCCGGTGGTATGTGGAACGTCACATAATTCCTCATGGTTAGAGTGTTATGGCCATGAGAAGTTGGAGACCCCAGGTTTGGGTAATGGACCCAAGTTTGTTTGATGGGTAACGATATGAGTTATGATATATTTTCTGGTGGTATGTAGAAAATCACATAACTCCTCACGGTTTGAGAGTTATGGCCTTACGAAGTTGGAGGACCCTCATATGTCATCTAGAAGCCCCAAAAGGTCAAAGTAGTCAAAGTGGTTTAAGAGATTTTAAAAGGTAAA
>ML812747.1:210116-229948 GCA_009831015.1 Picea engelmannii
CCAGTTGCAGCTGGAAAACAAAGGAAGTTGGTGCTTCCAATGAATGTAATTCTTCAAGACATATAAGAAAAAACATTCTGTGGTTTTCTCCCGATTTGGGTTTCCACGTAAAACACTGGTGTATTATGTATGTGTGTGAGTGTTTATTTCTTACTTCTCATTATTGGATAATAATTCTACATTGATATAACATTTGAAAAAAAGGAATTATAATTACGCTATTACTGATTCACCCCCCCTCTCAGTAATCCAACACTTCATTGTATGCATAGATGCATGCAAAGAGGGACTTGGTGGAGTCCTTAGCCAAAATGAGTTTGTTATATGTTATGAATCAAGGAACTTGAAGGAGCATTGTAACACCCTGTTTCCCCCAATCTGTAAAAATAACTATACTGGCCAAATATTGTGGAAAACTCAGAAATGTGAATGTGTGATGTGAATGGACCTTGTGAAAAAGGTTTATCAATGTGAATAATATTATGAATATGTATTGCAGGACGGCTAAGAGGGGATGTGCTGAAAAAGAGACCACGATGGTAGAAGAAAGGTGGTGGAAAGCACCTAGAAAGGTGGCGTTAACTTCCACTGAAACCAATACCGTATTTGGACTTCACTAGCCCAGAGAACCAAGAGTGGCTTGCTGGCCCTAAATTAAATGACTCACCAGCGTTGGTAGGTAAAGGGCTCCTCATGAGTAATGAGGGATGGGGGTGAACCACCCATCCATAGAGTCCTCAGACCTGACCACCGCGAGGAAGATCATGCCACACACAACCTTGCCGAAAGGAGAAAAGGCAGGAAGAGTGTGGGATCAAGGGGCAGATGCAAGGGGAAGAGGAGAACTATAGAAAAAAAATACAGAGTGAGTGATAGTAGAGAAGAAGGAGAGTAACCTTTGTTCTCGGTCACTGGCAAACAGAGATGCGGTCTCGCAACATCATGGTCTCAGCTCGGGGGTGGCTAGTGGTAAATCCATTGGGAGTCGCTGAGCCTATGGTTGGGTGGAAACAAGCACCCCTCCCAGCAGTTGCAATCACATCTGGTGTTATTTCTGATAAGTGTTTTACATCTTGCATCTTGAAATGTATATCCTGGCATTTATGATCATATTGCATCTGGAAACTTATATGTTGACATGTATGCTCATAGTCTATGTAGTTTATGAATGGTTTGAGTATAAGACTGTTTGTGTGGTGTTTTGATCATAAATGGTGGTTGCATGCTTTTATTGAAAAGACCACGTATGGATTATATTTATAGATAGATTTGTATATATATATGCATATTGAATTAATTCAGACTTCCAGTCTCTTCTCTGGAAATCTATACCTTTATCCATCTTAGGTAATACCCTGGATAGATCTCCCCATAGAGACACCCTTTTTGGAAAGCTCACCAAGAACCTGGAAAAGGATTTGTAGGCGCAAGTCTTAGTAACCCTGTGCGAGGAAGAGTGATCCTCTTGAAATCCTGAAATGGCAACATAGGGATAAGTATCGATCGAAGGATGAGATCTGGTCAGAAGATCTACGGTCATTCACGACCATTAGATTTGAGGAAAAAACGAGGGCGTTAAATTCCTTAACCCTTTTTCCTTTGTCTTCGTGAGTAACAAAGAAATTGGGACCGTAGATCCCCAAGGTTCGTGGGAGTATCCGGACCATTGGTTTTTCAACGTCTAGGGAGTGGCGGGAGAGTGCACAGTGTGGGACAGGTCTGAGCCATCAGAACTTAGTCCGAACACCCGTCAGTCGTTAGATATGACAGGAGATGCACGGGGGTTAAACCTTTGTGAGCAGCAGAAGCAAAACGTCCCGAAGCAGTTGGTATCGGGATATCAGCATTCGGGAGTTTGGGGGTCCTGAGGACGAAGGTCTGGACACTCGACATTAGAAGTTCTGAATTTGTGAAAGGATCGAAGCCATCCGTCTGCAGGAGGACGAGTGTCGTGAGATCATCCACTTCGGATATTCGGGCATCGAGACTCACAGAGGTGAGCATCTAGACTTTGCGAGTGGTGAAGTCGCAGAAGAATCTGAGTCATCTGTTGGAAGGAGGACATGTGTCACGAGATCCTCTCTATTGAGGATTCAGACATCGAGAGTCAGAGGAGGAAGTCTCTTGACTTTGCGACTGGCGAAGTTGTGAGAAGATCAGAACCATCTGTTTGAGGAGGACAGGTGGTAGAGATCGAGGGATCTCGCGAACTCAGAGGTTTGCAAGGTGAGAGACCAGGAGTTGGGTGCTCCAAGTCGCGAGTGGAGAAATCGCGAGGAGAAAGGATCATCATTGGATCCAGGTCACGGGAGGACCGTTGGATCAGAGCCTCATCGCGCGTATCACGCATTCAGAGTTTTTGAGTTTGAGAGGACCTCTTCTCGACATCAGAAGTCGTGAAGTGTTGAAAGTCAGGCATGAAGGAACACATGGCAGAACCACAAAGTGGGGCCCGTATGATTGACAGGCGGACATGCGTCGTCTGGAGAAAGGAGTTAACACTCTGTTGACTTCAGGCATCTCGAGGATTTGTGGGATAAGAGCATGAGTGCTCAACCTTTCGACTTGCAAAGTCGCAAAGTTGCGATGGGAGCTAGCGCTTAGCCTAGCCGTTGGTCACACACGGAGGGCGCTGACAGAAGGGAGCTATACCCATTACGTGATTTCGGATATATTGAATTTGGGAAGGAAGAGTCAGGAGTTTCGACTCGCGAACTCGCGAGATTGTGAGTTGCGACAAGGGCCTTCGGGAATAGGCCTTGGTTATAGTGTTGTGGTCACTCGTAGAGGGTGGAGCTTGCACCTAGTGTTTTTCGCACAGGGGAGCTTCCAAAAGGACCCGTGGATCGATTGGAAGAAGATTCCAGCTGGGAATCAAAAGGGGCCGCTTCGGCTCATAAAAGAAACTGAACGATCCTTAAGACCAGGAGGTCGCATAGAGACTCTGTCGAAGTAGAGGTGGTTTCTTCAGCCTATACTAAGGTCCGTAGGTTTTCGTGGATTTTTTCCCTCGAGAAAAGGAAAACAATTTATTACGCCGCAGTGGGTGTGTTACAAATTGGTATCATAGCATGGTTACAACACTTGGCCTGCTTGGGCTCATGAACGGGTTGCGCAGAAGCTTTGTTCGGAACACTCCTAAAAAGAGTAACCCCCCTATCTTAACCTTCCTAATCAAAAGACAAAGTTGAGAATGAAAAATCCCTATTGTGTGTGTTTACATGTGAAAATATGAATTATGTACTAGTTATAAATAAATATAAATATCAACTAACAACCAGTGTTTTTCCTTTTGCACACAAGCGGATGATCAACCGCGGGAAATTATCAACACATAGTATGGTGACTCACCATGAAGTGGGAGAAGGCTCCCACAATAGAGATGAATATTCCAACGAAAGGAGGGTAGCAGAGACCCCTCCAGGTCTAGCCGAGACTGTTAGGAGCCTCATGGTCGAATTACAAAGCTGTAAGGCCGACAATGAAAGGATGATGAAAGAACAAGAGAAACAAACAAAAATTAATGCAGTTTTACTGCAGAGTTTATCTGATCTACAAAGACAAATGCTGCATGAACCTGAAACTCAGAAACATGGTCATATCAGTGGTCACACTGAGAGGATCACCTCGAAAAATGTCCACCCGAGAGGTAAAGGACAAGCGTTGGATGATTCCTCTGAGAAGGAAAATGGTGATTCAGAGTGCTCTTCTAGAAGCAGAACCAATTCCTATCCCCAAAAGAAACAGAAGAAGCAAAACCCTTCCAAAGGTCGAAAAGTCAAAGAATTCAGAAAATCCAAACCACCCTCCTTCGACAGTGAAATAAAGAAGGGAGAGGAAGTAGAGGCTTGGCTACTTGGAATAAAGAAGTATTTCAGAGTCCATGATTTTTCAGAAAATATGAAGGCCCGAGTGGCCACTTTCAACTTGAACGGAAAGGCTTCCATTTGGTGGGAAGACCTTAAGAATGTGAAAGGGGTTCATGAAGAGGACCTGTCTTGGGAACGGTTTGAGAAATACTTCCGGAAGAAGTATATATCGGAAAAATATTTCGATGAAAATACTAAAGAGTTTTATGAACTCAAACTGGGACAACTCACTATAGAAGAATATGTCAACAAATTCCTCAATTTGTTGAGGTATGTACCCTATATCAAGGCGGAAAAGGCAAAGGTGCAACGCTTCATCAGTGGACTACCTAAGGACTATCAGAACATAATTGAATTTGATGAACCAAAGACTCTAGAAGGCACTATTTGAAAGGCGACCTATTGTCATGAACAGTTTGGACATTGAGCAGAACCTCGCGAAGGATGGAAACAAAAGAATAGTTCAAGATTTCAGAAAAGGGGAATTAAATCCCAAGGATTTAAGAACTATAAGAAGAATCCAAGAATGAGCTTCCTAACCTGGAGTATGCACCAACAGAATTTTCCCTCCTTGAGAGGAAATAAAACTTTTGGACCCATATCAGTGAAGACTGATAACCCAAAGAGAGAACCTTTGAAATGCTAGGGTTGTGGGGAAGAACATCTATTGAAAGACTGTCCACACTGAAAACAAAATAGTCAAAGGATTTATAAAATCCAAGATGCTACTACCATCAATGATGTGGCCAGGAGTGAGCCACAAATTTACACAGCCTTGGATAATAACCAAGATGACCACCAAGCTTCAGTAGTGGAAATAGAAGGTATGATTTCCAACCATCTAGTGTCTGTTTTAATTGACCCTGGTTCAAATTTGAGTTATATAGCCCCTAAAGCTGTTGATAAGTGTAAACTACAGCCATAAAAACATACCAAGCCATGGTTGGTACAATTAGCCACTGGCACCAAAAGAAGGGTAGCAGAGGTTATACCAGCCTGCCAATTGATGTTGGGTAAATCCCCCACCCAAGAAACCCTTAACATATTACCCCTGGGATCGTATGATCTATTGATTGGTATGGATTGGCTAGTTGCCCATAAATCCAGATTGGACTGTTACCATAAGACCTTAGAATGTGTAAATAAATAAGGGAAAAAGATAACCCTTCAAGGGATCTGAAAACCTGTCTCGGTGAGACAAACATCAGCTCTTCAAATGAGAAAGTATTACCGAAAGCGATGTCCCCTATATGCAATACAGGTGTTGAAAAAAATCGAAGGTGACAAACCAAGCCTTGACAATCACCCTATCCTAAGAGAATACAGAGATGTGTTTCCGAAAGAGGTACTAGGCCTACCTCCAAGAAGGGACATAGACTTCTCGATAGAACTTGCACTAGGAGTGGTGCCAGTGTCTAGGACACCCTACCGGATGAGCACACCTGAGTTAGTTGAACTCAAATTATAATTAAAAGAAATGATGGATAAAGGTTATATTCGACCCAACATGTCTCCATGGGGAGCACTAGTCTTGTTTGTGAAAAAGAAGGACGGTACCCTTAGACTGTGTATAGATTATAGACAACTCAATAAGGTAACCATAAATAACAAGTACCCCTTGCCCAGGATTGATGACCTGTTCTACCAATTGGGGTGTGCATCTATTTTCTCAAAGATTGACTTGAGGTCGGGATACCATCAAGTCTGAATCAAGGGTGAAGATATCCATAAAACTTCCTTCCGGACACGGTATGGTCACTATGAGTTCGTGGTAGTGCCATTTGGGTTAACCAATTCCCCTGCCACTTTCATGTGCTTGATGAACAATGTACTCAGTAAATTCCTAGACAAATTTGTGTTGGTTTTTATTGACGATATATTAATTTACTCCAAGAACAGAAAAGAGCATGAAGAGCATCTTAGACTTGTGCTGCAAGTGCTAAGAGAACATAAACTCTATGCCAAATTCAGCAAATGTGACTTCTTCCAGAAGAAAATACATTACTTAGGCCATGTCTTATCTAAAGAAGGGGTAGCAGTAGACCCTGACAAGATCAGGTCTATCATGGAATGGCCTACCCTAAAGAATGTTTCGGACATCAGATCCTTTATGGGATTAGCAGGTTACTCTAGGAGATTTATAAAAGGATTCTCCAAGATTGGTTGTCCAATCACTGCCCTCCAGAAGAAGGGGACAAAATTCATGTGGACACAGAAATGTGAAGAAAGATTTCAAACCCTGAAACATCTACTGACCCATGCACCTGTGCTGAAGATCGTCGATCCAGAAGCTGACTTCCTCGTGCGCATAGATGCCTATAAGGAAGGGCTCTGAGGAGTCCTTATGAAGGAAGGAAGTGTGATCTACTATGAATCCTGAAAAATTGAATGACCATGAAGTCAACTATGTGACCCATGATCTAGAACTAGCTGCCATAGTGCATGCCTTAAAAATGTGGAGGCATTACCTCATGGGAAGAAAAACTTTACTTATCACAGATCACTGTGGATTGTGATACCTGTTTGATCAACCAAAGCTCAATTCTAGGCAAGCTAGGTGGATGGACCTCCTTAGCAAGTTTGATTTCAATATCAAACACCTTAAAGGAAAGGAAAATAGGGTGGTCGATGCCCTTAGCAGAAGTATGAAAACAATTCACCTGGCCGCAGTGAGCACCTGTGAGACAAATGTCAAAGAAAGAATCAGGAATGCACAAGAGACAGACACATTCTTCCAGACCATGACCTCGTACCTACAGCAAGAACCCACAGGGATAAATTATGGAGACTACCAGATGATGGAGGAAGGTCTGCTCACTTACCGAAGCAGATTGTACATTCCAGATTGTTATGACTTGAAGAGGTTCATACTGGATGAACTACATAAAAGACCCTATTCTGGTCATCCAAGATACCAGAAAATGATCATGGTCACTAGGAGACAATTCTATTGGCCTAGATTGAAGAAAGACATAGCTGAGTACCTAGCCAAATGCATAGAGTGCCAACAGGTTAAAGCAGAACATCGACACCCAGCAGGATCATTACAACCTCTACCAATCCCAGAATGGAAATGGGAAACCATCTCCATGGATTTCATCACCGGATTACCGACCTCGACCAAACAGAATGACACCATCATGGTAGTGGTGGATAAATTGAGCAAGTCTACCCATTTCATCCCTGTCAAATCCACTTGCAATGCAATCGATATCGCCCATGTATTCATGCAGGAGATATTCAGACTGCATGGTATGCCGAAAGAGATTGTGTCTGACAGAGACATGCAATTTACTTCTAACTTTTGGAAATCACTGATGGCTGGCTTAGAAACCAAATTGTTGTTTAGAACCGCCTATCACCCTCAAACCGATGGAAAAACAGAAAGTGTGAACCAAATACTTGAAGACATGATAAGAATGCATGTAATGCACCAACCCAAGAAGTGGGAAGACTACCTACCACTGGTAGAATTCGCCTAGAACAACGGCTACCAAGCATCCTTAAAGATGAGTCCCTTTGAAGTCCTCTATGGTAGACCGTGCAACACTCTTGTCAGTTGGAGTAATCCTGTAAACATGATTTCTTTTGGACCCAACATGTTGAAAGAAATGGAACATAAAGTGACTCAGATAAAACAAAACCTGAAGGTCGCTCAGAACCGATAGAAAAGTTATGCCGACCAAAAGAGAACTCCAAGAGAGTTCAAAATGGGAGACCATGTATATTTCAGAGTTAGACCCAGGAAGAGTTCTCTGAAAATGGGAACTTGTGCCAAGTTGGCACCTCGGTATTGTGGACCCTTTGAGGTTCTATATAGAGTGGGACCTGTAGCCTATAGGCTAGCACTTCCTCCCACAGTGAAAGCACATAATGTTTTCCATGTCTTATTATTGAAGAAATATGTATATGATGCTAACCATATAATTGATTGGTATGTGATCCAGGTTGAACCGGAGGGAGAATTTCTACCAGAACCTCAATGCATACTAGACAGAAAGGAAACCCCGCTCCGGAACTGAACCATTTCACAGGTCAAGGTGCAGTGGGAATATTTTGGCCCAGATGAGGCTACATGGGAAATGGAGGATGCCATGAAACAGGCATATCCGATTTTGTTTACATCTATACATGCATGTCAAGTTGATAGATAGAATATCAAGGATGATGTTCCTTTAAGGGGGAGGGAATTGTAACACCTTGTTTCCCCCAGTCTGTAAAAATAACTATACTAGCCAAATATTGTGGCAAACTCAGAAATGTGAATGTGTGATGTGAATGGACCTTGTGAAAAAGGTCGATGAATGTGAATAATATTACGAATATGTATTGCATGACAAATGAGAGGGGATGTGCTGAAAAAGAGACCACGATGGTTGAAGAAAGGTGGTGGAAGGCACCTGGAAAGGTGGCGTTAACTTCCACTGAAACCAATACTGTATTTGGACTTCACTGGCCCGGAGAACCAAGAGCGGCTCGCTGGACCCGAATTAAATGACTCACCATCGTTGGTAGGTAAAGGGATCCTCATGAGTAATGAGGGATGGGGGTGAACCACCGATCCATAGAGTCCTCAGACCTGACCACCATGTGGAAGATCATGCCACACGCAACCTCGTCGAAAGGAGAAAAGGCAAGAAGAGTGTGGGATCAAGGGGCAGATGCGGGGGGAAGAGGAGAACTCTGGAAAAAAAATACAGAGTGAGTGATAGTAGAGAAGAAGGAGAGTAACCTTCGTTCTCGATCACTGGCAAACAGAGACGCAGTATTGCAGCATCGTGGTCTCAGCTCGGGGTGGCTAGTGGTAAATCCGTTGGGAGTCACTGAGCCTATGGTTGGGTGGAAACGAACACCCGTCCCAGTAGTTGCAATCACATCTGGTGTTATTTCTGATAAGTGTTTTACATCTTGCATCTTGAAATGTATATCCTGGCATTTATGATCATCTTGCATCTAGAAACTTATATGCTGACATGTATGCTCATAGTCTGGGTAGTTTATGAATGGCTTGAGTATAAGACTGTTTGTGTGGTGCTTTGATCAGAAATGGTGGTTGCATGATTTTATTGAAAATACCACGTATGGATTATGTTTATAGATAGATTTATATATATATATATATATGCATATTGAATTAATTCAGACTTCCATTCTATTCTTGGGAAATCTATTCCCTTATCCGTCTCAGGTAATACCCTGGATAGATCTCCCCATAGAGACACCCTTTTTGGAAAGATCACCAAGAACCTGGAAAAGGATTTGTAGGCGCAAGTCTTAGTAGACCTATGCAAGGAAGAATGATCCTCTTGAAATCCTGAAATGACAGCATAGGGATAAGTATCGATCAAAGGATGAGATCCGATCATAAGATCTGTGTTCATTCACGACCGTTAGATTGGATGAATAAATGAGGGGGTTAAATGCCTTAACCCTTTTTCCTTTATCTTCGTGAGTAACGAAGAAATCGGGACCGTAGATCCCTAAGGTCAGTGGGAGTATTCGTACCATTGGTGTTTCCACGTCCAGGGAGCGGCGGGAGAGTGCACAACGCGGGACAGGTTTGAGCTGTCATACCTTAGTCCGATCACCTGTCGGCCATTAGATATGACAGGAGATGCACGAGGGTTAAACCTTCGTGAGCAGCAGAAGCGAAAAGTCCCGAAGGAGTTGGTATCGGGATCTCGACATTCGGGAGTTCGGGTGTCCTGAGGACGAAGGTCTGGACACTCGACATCAGAAGTTATGAATTTGTGAAAGGATCAGAGAAGTTTGTCTGCGGGAGGATGCGTGTCGTGAGATCATCCGCTTCAGAGACTTGGGCATTGGGACTCATAGAGGTGAGCATCTAGACTTTGCGAGTGGCGAAGTCGCGGAAGAATATGAGTCGTCTGTTGGAAGGAGGACACATGTCACGAGATCCTCTCTATTGAGGATTCAGACATCGGGAGTCAGAGGTGGAAGTCTCTTGACTTCACTAGTGGCGAAGTCGCGAGAATATCAGAACCATCTGTCTGAGGAGGACAGGTGGAAAAGATAGAGGGATCTCGCGAACTCATAGGTTCGCAAGGTGAGAGCCCAGGAGTTGGGTGCTCCAAGTCGCGAGTGGAGAAATCACGAGGAGAAAGGATCACCGTTGGATCCAGGTCACGGGAGGACTATTGGATCAGAGCCTCATCGCATGTATTGCGCATTCAGAGGTTTGAAGGTTGAGAGGACCTCTTCTTGAAATCAGAAGTCATGAAGTGTCGAAATCTAGGCACTAAGGAACATGTGGCAGAACCACAAAGTGGGGCCCGTATGATTGACAGGCGGACATGCGTCGCTTGGAGAAAGGAGTTAACACTCCGTTGACTTCTCGCATCTCGGGGATTCATGGGATAAGAGAATGAGTGCTCAACCTTTCGACTTGTGATGTCACGAAGTTGCGACGGGAGCTAGTGCTTAGCCTAGCCATTGGTCACGCACATAGGGCACTGACAGAAGGGAGCTATACCCATTACATGATTTTTGATATCGTGAATTTGGGAAGGAAGAGTCAGGAGTTTCAACTCACGAACTCGTGAGATTGCGAGTTGCGACAAGAACCTTCGGGAATAGGCCTTGTTCATAGCGCTATGGTCACTCGGAGAGGGTGGAGCTCGCACCTAGTGTTGTTCAAACAGGGGAGCTTCCGAAAGGACCTGTGGATCGATTGGAAGAAGATTATAGCTGGGAATCAAAAGGGGCCGCTTCGACTCATAAAAAAAACTAAATGATCCTTAAGATCAAGAGGTCGCGCAGAGACTCTGTCAAGGTGGAGGTGGCTTCTTCAGCCTGTTCTAAGCTCCGTAGGTTTTCGGGGATTCTGTCCCTCGAGAAAAGGCAAAAATTTTATTACGCCGCAACAGGTGTGTTACAAGCATGAAAGAAACTATGCCACTCATGATTTGGAGTTGGCAACCATAGTACATGCCTTGAGGAAATGGAGACACTGCCTCATGGGGAAAAGGTTTGAGATGAGGATAGACCACAATGGTCTGAAATACTTGTTTGATCAACCAACTTTAAATGCTAGGCAAAGAAGATGGTTAGAATTTCTAAGTGAATATGACTTCGATATAAAGCATATCAAGGGGAAAGAGAACAAAGTGGTTGATTCACTCAGCAGAAGCGTGCATGAAATGCATGCTAGAACCATTAGCATGTATCAATTAGATTTGAAACATAGAATTATAGAGGCTGCCAAATCAGATTTGCAATATAAGGATTTAGTGGAAAAATTACAACAAGGTAATTTGCAGCAGAAAATTGTAGAATACAAGCTAGATGAGGATGAAATTGTCATATACAGGGGCATAATTTATGTATCAAATTCTCAGAAATTGAAAAATATGATATCGAGGGAAATGAATAATGTGCCTTATGTTGGGCACCCAGGATATCAGAAAACTATTGCAGTTGTCAAGAGCCAATATTATTGGCCATGCATGAAGAAAGAGGTTGTTGATTTTATTGCCAGATGTTTGAAATGTCAAAAACTAAATATTGAGCATAGACACCCAGCTAGTTTTCTACAACCATTACCCATTCTTGAGTGGAAACGAGAAGTTGTAACCATGGATTTCATTACCAAACTTCCCAGAACGAACAAGCAACATGATTCTACCATGGTAGTGGTGGATAAGCTTACTAAAGCTGCCCATTTTATTCCAGTTAATCTCACTCACAAGGAAACAAACATTGATGATGTTTATATGAGGTTAATTTCTAGGTTACATGGCATACCCAAGACAATTGTGTCTGAAAGAGATCCAAAATTTACCTCAAAATTTTGGAAGGGATTATTTAATGGATTTGGAACAAATTTGAAATTTAGTACATCTTATCATCCAGAAATAGATGGACAAATAGAGAGGGTGAATCAAGTGATTGAGGATATGTTGAGGATGTATGTGATGGATAAACCATCAAAATGGGAAGACTGCCTACACTTGGTAGAGTTCGCTTATAACAATGGGTACCAAGCATCTCTAAAGATGATCCCATTTGAGGCACTTTATGGAAGAAAGTGAAACACACCGGTAAGCTAGGATAACCCAGCAGATAGAGAAGTGGTTGGGCCAAAATTGCTCAGGGAAATGGAAGAGTAAATGTTGAAAAAAAATTAAAAATTAAAGGCTGCCCAAGACAGGAAAAAAACACTATGCTGATAAGGGCAGAACTCATGGGGAATTTAAAGTGGGTGACCATGTATTCTTTAAAGTGAAAGCCAACAAAAGTTCCCTGAAGTTGGGAAATTGTTCAAAGTTGGCAGCTCGCTATTGTGGGCCATTTGAAATCCTAGAGAGGATTGGTCCAGTAGCTTATATGATTTCATTGCTTGCATCTATGTCTGTTCATAATGTATTCCATGTATCCTTGCTAAAGAAATATATACTTGATGCTAATCATGTTATTGATTGGAATGTGATTCAGGTGGAGCAAGAAGACGCTTTTCAAGTGTGTCCGGTGTGCATTCTAGACCGGAAAATCAAACAGCTCCGAAATCGAGCCATAGGGATTGTAAAGGTCTAATGAACCTAGTACGGTCCTAAGGAAGCTACTTGGGAGCATGAGGATGCAATGTGGGTAGAATACTCACATCGTTTTGAGGATTTTGATATTTAGTTGTACATGGGTACATGATGCACTGAGGATAGTGCATAAATAAGGGGAGGGGATTGTAATATCCCTAAGGCCGAACCCAATTGCAAATGTAAATACAAATGTACATAAGTTAGTGAGCTGATTTGATATCATTTTGGTATGCACATTTCATGGCATAGTGCGCGCATGTACTGTGCAATAAAATGAGGAAGTGTACACATTCTGGGATATCACGTGCAACATCTTAGGTGCACGTGATGTAGAGGCCAGGGAGCCTTGTGTATCCGATATGTTTTATAGGCTGGTGAGCCAGTATTATAAGCTAGGATGCTTATTTTTTTATTAGGCCAAAGAGCCTAGATGTTAAATTCTAGTGCACCTATTTTTGTAAATATCTCATATTTAATATAAAATACATCATTACGCGCAGACCGACCATGATAAAAGAGATGGGGGACTAAAATCCACTAGTTAGGGAAAGGTAAGGGGCTAAGTTAAGGAATATTATACTAATATTTCTTAAGTCATAAAGTATGGATAATTATGTTATCTTAAGTTCTAAGTTCGGGGCAAGTGGGCCAAAGTAGCTTCCAACATGACAAGTGTCAAGTTGGGGGCATGCATACATATTGTTGGACTTAGTTTATTTCGAAGGACTCTCCATCATTGGGACCATCATATTTCCCTTGATTCATCCATCATTGAGATATACAGTCAATCATCCAGGAGTATTGACAGCCATTGAGTTATCATTAGTATCTTCATGACTTTCCCTGAACCCATATCCAGAGCCTTCTATTGGGTAGTTGCTAGCTCAGGAGCGGGATTGAAGAAGTGGGTTGTTAGGCCAAATGGATATTAAAGAGGTGGGTTTTCAGGCCCATGAGAAATTATCTGGGTGAGAGAATTGTTGGGGATTGATTTCCCGAAGGTGATGAACTACAACTACAGGGATATGAGACTTCCTATCCGACCTGTTGTTGAATCCCTGGAAGCGAAGTGGGACAGCTGAGGGACTGTTGAGAAGAGAAGGGGCACACTTCCTTGGGTGGGACAGGCATGTGGGGAATGAGGGAGTGTAGGTTGTTAGTTGAGTGAGAACCTGAGACAGAGTATTTCCTGTTGTTCATGAGCCTTTAGCCTGGTTAGGAATCCCTTTACCCAGGTGGAGTTTAGTCCCATATCGGGGGTGACTCATTGTTGAGAGTGATGAACAATGTGGTATAAGGCTGGGAGGTTCATGGAAGGTCTGCACACATTTGGTGATATTCTCACAAAGGTAAGTGTCAATTGTGTGATTAATTTACATGCTGCATTGTTATTCACGTGTTATTTTTATGGGTTTATCCTATGCGTAATTATAGTTGTATGTATTCTTATGAGTATCACTTGTATAAGCTGCATGCATATGTTTACTGCTATTTCAACATGAATTCATGCATTTACATAGCGTATTTGTCTGTTCACATTTTATATATATTAAGCTTCCCCAAGAGTTATGTGTGTGCATATGTTTTAATTGCATGGAATTAGAAAGTTATATGAGACATAACTTAGTTAGGATGCTAAGTATGTTATAGTACATTCCACATAGAGAACGGATGTGTTCTCCAGTGTAGCATGGCCCGGCATGAATGGTCGGGGACGTTACAAATTGGTATCTGAGCATGAAAGATTGTTCAACAGTAGCATGGTCTGGCCTGTTGAAGTCTAGGAATGTTAGAAATATGGTTTCATAGCTAAGTAAATAGTTTGAGGAGTTGCATGTTCCGGCTGGTGTCAAGTAGGGGATGTTACAGATTCTAAAATTGATTGTCTTGTGTCCAAAATTTCCACAAGTATAAAAATGTCCAAGAAAGAAATTTTGATACCTGGGCGTAAGTGATCTTCTTTGTGGTGTGGAACATCTGGGTTCACGATCTATTCTTCTGTAGTTCCCTTCATAATGACTACTTTCATACCTGATGGGAGAGGATCTTCTTGATGTCTCATTCCTTTTGAATTCTAGTCTTCTATCTTATTGTTCAACTTGTTTTGGAGTGTTGGTTTCATCATTTTCAACTTCCTTCTCTTGTTTTGTTGTCTTCAAACTATCATTTTATCCTAGTCTTGTCTTGTCGTTTGGAGATCTTTGACTGCTAAGAATCACATCTAATTTTTCAGTGTTTTTTTCTAACTTCTTCAACTTTTTTGTTGTCAATAGTAGCTCCGCTTTTGTGTGATCCAATTCTTCTTTCAATTTCTCGTAATCTTCTAATTGTTCCTTCAAGATATTAATGGTCTTTTCAAGCTTGTAATTCTCTTCTTCACAACTACTCAATTCACCTCTTAGTATTATGTTTGTGTTTCTAAGCTTGCTATTTTCAGTTTCAACATGCTTCAACTTTTCAAGATTCTCATCTTCTTGTTCACTCTCATCATTGTCTTTGTATCCCCAAAAGGAATCAAGTTTGGTTTCTTCATCTGAATATTCTTCACAAATGATTTCTTCTTCTTTAGAATTTTTTTGATTATCATCATGGGTTTCTTGGGTTATGAAGATGACTTCTCCTCCATCATTATCTTCTTCATCACTCTCATCTAAGGAGATATCATCATCCTTGGAGTAGATGCTCTTTTTATTGTTGAGTCTTCTCTTTTTATAGTAGAAGTTTTCAACAATATGTCTTATTCTACCATAGCTAAAGCATCTGAGAGGAGACTTACCTTTGTATCTTCCACTTCCCTTTTGGAACCTTCTTACGAAGTTTGTTATTTCTTCATGAAGATCATTATCCTTGTATTTTGTCTTCTTTATGGATTTAAAGGCTGCTTCATTGTTTGGATGGTCACTTTCTTTACCTGTTCTCATTTCATATGCTATAAGTGACCCATGTAATTCATCCATTGTCATTTTTATCAAGTCCCTAATTTATTCAATGGTAGAGACCTTAGCATCATACTTCAAGAGAAGTGATCTCAACACGTTTTGTACAACCAAGAATTCATTGAGCTCTTCACATAATCCTCTGATAGCATTAACAACTTCATCAACTCTAAGAAAATAGGTTTCAATATTTTCCTTTTCATTCATCTTCAAATTTTCAAATTCTTCTCTATGTTGATGAAGCTTGACCTGCTTAAATTTTAGATCACCTTCGTAGATACTCTTGAGTTTATCCCATACCTATTTAGCAGTGCTGCATCCCATCACTTTGCTAGAAATGGTTGGTGTCAATGCTGCTAGAATAACATGTCTCGATTTTGAATTACAACTCATAAGATTCTTCTCATTTGGATTGGTTGGAGCATTATTTGGGATTACATAGCCATTTAGAACTGAGTACCAAATGTCTACTCCCAAATTTGTTAGGTAAGTTTTCAATTTATCACTCCAATATGCATAATTTCTTCCATCAAATTTTTGAATCCCATTTGAAATGTGCTCATGGTCATCCACCTCTGCTAAGGATTTTCCTTCCAGTGTTTAACCTATTCTGAAGGCAACCTGCTCTGATACCAATTGTTGATACTGAGAGGGGGGTGAATCAGTATCAACTACTGTAAGGTAGCTAGATAGGTAGTGGGAGGGGCCAGAGGGCCCATAGTGATAATAGTGGAGGTCATTCAATGTAAGGTGGACTAGGTCCACCATATTATTAAATAAGGCCCACTATGGTAGTTAGATATAATAAATGGGTAATTAGATATAATAAATGTAAGAGGACTTCTTAGAAGGTTCTACTTCTAGAAGATTCCTCCTCTAGAATGTTCTTAGGTGATGATAGCACTATATAAAGGGGTTCAAGTAATGTAATGAGATATGAATAGAAGTATTTTATTTAGAGTGGTAGCTCAATAGGAGTATGCCCCCTCCAAGAGGCAAGTGAACAGGAGAGGATCCCTTCCATAATAGGATCCATTGTATGGTGTTTCCCTACCTCAAGGGTTTGATATAATAAAGTTGTGTTTTTCTATATTTTTCTTCTATATATGTTGTGGTGATTTTGTATTCAGTCTTTGGTTCTTAACAAGTGGTATCGGAGCACTTTCCCTGGCAGACATTGTGGGCAAATATTTTTTATTTTTGCAGATTGTTTTTTCGGAGAAGAAAAAAGAGGGCCACGACATTCCAGAACTTTTTGGTATATTTATGTGCAAAATTTGCCAAAACAAGTTGTAGATATGAGTTCCTCTCAGAAAAAAACCCAAGTTGAAAAAAAAAATCATCCAAGAAAGAGTCTGGAAGGTCAAGATATTGAAGTTTTAAAATCTACAATTTTTCAGGGTTTTTTCTGCGGATGGCGGGGCGATTTGTTTTTATTTCTGTAGCAGCTGGAGGCCAAATTTTCTCAAAAAAATTACAGATCTGAGTTCCTCTCACAATTTCACCCAATTTCAAAAAACAAATCAGCTGAAACAGAGTCCAGGAAGTGAAGTTATGAACATTTTAAATTCAACATTTTTTTAGGGTTTTTTCAGAAAAAACCGCGATTTTCTGTTGCAACTTACTGTTCTACTATTTTTGTGTTTTTTCATGATGGCTACGGGACCGAAGGGTTAATAGGGTTCTCATATGGCTATTTCTACTCAAAACCTCAAATAAATTCTTGAAGCACTCAAATCTCAATTGTATGACACATTGCATGACAAATTTCATGACCTTGCTGATGACCTCAATAATAGTTTTCGTAGTTCATTGGATAACATGCATGAGAGATTTCTTATGACAGACATTAGGGATGAATATAATCAAGAAATATATTCTTGGTATGATTTTGAGGACGATTGTGATGATTTATATATGGATAGTTGTCATTTATGGGATGACAACCACTTCCATATTTTATTTGATGACTCTACTCCACCTTCTGTAAAGAACATCAATGTTCCACATCAGGAGCTAGTTACCAGTGTTCAGTCTGGATATTCTACAGTGGTATTATTCCTTCCAGATTATGCTATGACCATTTTCCACTATGTGGATTGATCTTCTTATTTATATCCACATGATAGGTGTCAGTCTTTGGAGCATCATTTGGAGTTGGTTATTGGGTTCCAAAATCTTCCACGGGGAGTTCACATGAGCACTTGGACATGGGACTCGGGATTACAATGGTGGTTGGACTACTTTAGCATGGTGTATTTCCTTTATACATGGGACCTTGGTTCTTCAATCTTCTTCAGCATTATGGTCCACAATTATCCATGGGACCCTGGTATATGGTTGTACATCAAGCCTTGATGACAACACTTTCATAAGGGGGATGGAATGTAAGATAGCTAGAGAGGTAGTGGGGGGCCCCAGAGGGACCATAGTGATAATAGTGGAGACCATTCAATGTAGTTAGATATAATAAATGGGTAATTAGATATAATAAATGTAAGAGGACTTCTTATAAGGTTCTACTTCTAGAAAATTCCTCCTCTAGAATGTTCTTAGGTGATGGTAGCACTATATAAAGGGGTTCAAGCAATGTAATGAGATATGTAGAGAAGTATTGTATTTGGAAAGGTAGCTCAATAGGAGGATGCCCCCTCCAAGAGGCAAGTGAACAGGAGAGGATCCCTTCCATAATAGGATCCATTGTATGGTGTTGCCCTACCTCAAGGGTTTGACATAATAATGTTGTGTTTTTCTATATTATTCTTCTATATGTATTGTGGTTCTTTTGTATTCAGTCTTTGGTTCTTAACAAGTACAATCTACAAACCTTTTCAACTTATACTTAAGCTATTCAATTATATCCAATGAGAAATGGACAATATTATAAGAGTTACACTAATACACCACAATATTGTTGATACTGAGAGGGGGGTGAATCAGTATCAAGTACAATTTAAAAAAAAAATCAACTTATACTTAAACCATTCAACTATATACAATGAGAAATGAACAATAGTTTAAGAGTTACACCAATAAACCATAATACACCATGCACAATATATGTGAAATAATCAATAGTTTATTGTTCAAGGGAAGAAATGACTTCCAAAGGTAGCTACAACTTCCAAATGTAGAGGGAGGGATAAACCTCCAAGAGGAAGATACAATCCTCCAATATCAAGAGAGATTTGAACTCTCCATCCTTTTCCCTTCCTTCCACCCAAGAATATATGAGAGACAATAAAACTTTACATTAAATCATCACCATCAACCAATCATCACATAGAACCTGATAATGCTTCCTGAGACTTCTTCAATTTCCGCAATTCTTCAATTCTTGGAGTACTCTGATCCTATATATAATATTACTCAATGTATTCTTTGAAACTCCTCCAATTTTCACTCCTTGAATCCTCCCCAAAAAGAGGTTATAGAAAGAATGGTAGACTTTATTCAATTATTGTCTGTTCAGAAGACCCAACTTGTAAAACATGCCTCACACTCAATATTTAACATACGATTCTGAAACTCGCACACAAGAAACTAAAGTCTGCATTCTTTCCAATGGAAGTGGTTCCACTTCATTTGTATTATTTATAAAAAAGTTATGATTTTTTTACCCGGAACACATGCTTATTGACTAGCTTCAGGACTGGTCACAAACACTATCTTCCATAGAGTGTATCTCCGTAATTATAGTGAATCAAGAGATGAAATATTTCCCAGAGGTACCTTCATATGTCTTCTCTATACCATAGCGATTTCACCATCTGAATATTTCTATAAAAAAAGTTATAGCAAAAATGGTAAGATGACCTGAAAATAACATATCTTAGAACACATCACCAAAAGACTTCATCCTCCCTTGAAATTCATCCTTCTTATCTTCTTATTAACTCTGAAATTCGACTTGTATCAAATGAATGTATAATAATGTTTATTTATACCATTTATGTCACTTCATTTTAACATTAGGGCCAACCTGACACTTTCTTATTTTGTAATTATTTTCTTTAATTATTTTCAGGGCCTACATGTACTTCCTTCTTCAAT
Organism: Picea engelmannii; assembly: GCA_009831015.1. Lineage (NCBI taxonomy): Eukaryota > Viridiplantae > Streptophyta > Pinopsida > Pinales > Pinaceae > Picea > Picea engelmannii. The sequence goes on from ML812747.1 coordinate 229,530, forward strand.
TCACTTTGTCATCTTCAAAAATTCATTTCTCCTTAATCATGAGGATCCATGTGACGTGTCACATACCATCGGAAATAGCATGATGTATACTATCTATTCATGGGTGTTGTATATGCATGTGCATTGTCCTTCATGTCCAAATACCTTTATCAATCTTGTGGCCCAAAACCCATGACTGGGGTTGACATCAATGACAACAACCAATCTTCCAACAATCTCCCCCTTTGTCATTGATGGCAACACTCATGCTCCCCCTATAATCATGATCCCAATTTCTCTCCCCCTTTGACATCAATGTCAAAGGTTAGGGCTTCTCCCCCCGAGTTTAATGGAAAAATGTAACTCTCTTCTTTGGGGTTGCTCCCCCTGAACATGTGGCACTCAATAATACTTCATCCTTATTTTTGGTCTTTGGGACA